>JAECMU010402554.1:0-13866 GCA_016106625.1 Dracogyra subfuscus
ATACACATACGCACATGTATGCAAAAATTCAACAGAACACAAATTATTTGAACAGCATAAACTGTCTTCAATGATAATTGGATCAGCAATTTATCAATCCGACATGACACTTCGTTTCGGGACGTTTATGTTAAACTAAAAAAAAAAACCACTCTTTTATTTCTGTGAGAATACTTTAATTTAAAAAAACAACACTTGTTCAACAATATTTTTCAACAATAGACAAGATTGTGCATGTGCCGAGTCGTCTCTGGACTCCGGGCCGAGTTGTCTTGCGGTGGGCCGAGTTGTCTCAGAACTCTGGGCCGAGTTGTCTCAAAACTCTGGGCCGAGCTGTCTCGACGTGGGCCGAGATGTCCATGGGTCCGAGTTGTCTGGCATTCGTATTTTTGATCCAGGGTGAGCCCTGGTTAGGGTTCAGAGCAATGAATAGGGGTGGGGATGAATTTGGAAGTTGTATACATGTATATGTAATGTTACTATTATTACGTATTATTATATTATAACGTGATGTAAATACGTAAATTAACAACGCCAAGTGCATTACTACTCCATTCCCCAGCTCTCCTCAGCAAGATTGGCGTCTGGCTCTTGTCAGAGGCAGCTCCCAGTGGGAGCGTGCTTGAACAGTTATCCGATTAAAGCACGTAAATAAATTTACCTGACCTGAATATTGTTTGTACATCTATCAGAAGTGACACAAAAACATTTATTTTTTCTTTTAATAACTAACTTTTCATTGACTTAAGTTGTTTTGGTTTTTTTTTCTTTGTTTGTCATATTTACTATTCTTCAAATAAAATTCAATTATGGTGCTCTTTTAACCATTGTAGGTTCCGTTTTAGCCATAAATTTCGGTGCCGTTTTAGCCAACACAGGTTCCGTTTTGTCCAATTTGGTTACATTTTCGATTGGTGCCGTTTTGGCACTATTCCGTTTTAGCTATAACCCATTATTTCTACATGTATCTAAATCAATAAAAAAAATTGTATCGTACCATCATACAATTTCGATCGACATATTATGATATTGTCATATGTTTTCGATACTTTGTTTGTAACTGCATGTATCGCGGGATTATGCAAGATATTTCGTCACTATCAGCCTGAACATAAACAACAAAGTGTCTTTTTTTCTCGCAATAATAAAAATGCTTCAAGTTAAGCTACCAACTTTTAATTATAAAACCATAAATAGTGTGCATGTTATCAGTTTTTCGTAATGCAATATTTTGGTACTATTGAAATGCCTCAGATAGCAAAATCCAAGTATCACAAATCCTTGCAACGTTATCTTCTGCAACACTGACATCTGACCTGCCAAAGTTAAATAATATACCATGTGATCATTACACTGAACAATAAAATGTATGGAAGGCTGGTTGGCTCTTATGCCATTCACAGCAAAGTTGTTTTCGGTAATTTCTGATGGGGGCATGTTTACTTGTGTGTTTATATTTACTACAAATAAAGGTGCTTTAATTGGTGGAATTTGATTTTTTGAAAATATATAATTTTGTACCTACATGTATGTAAAAATACTTAAGATGACAATCTGAATTGTGGTGTCATTGATACGTATAACAAGAGGATGAGACATTAGCCTATGACGAAAACATAATGTAAATATATTTTCAGTTAACACTATCTATTGTTATGAAGATTAATCAATATTTTTTATAAGTTACAAACATTTTATGATTTTATTTTCAAATTAATGTTTTTGTGTAAATTATTGCACAGAGTATAGACCCTTCACTGCCATGACAGGGACAAAAATTGGACAGCCAAAGAAATAATCGAAAACATATTATGACGTTTGTGAAAATATAGTGGGACCACCTGCACAACTTAGCAGCTAGTGTTTTTGGGAGAAAAACTTGGCATTCTTTGGAAATTATCATTGTTTTTCCCAATAAAATAATGTGACTTGAGAAAGGTAAAGTATTATTGTATGAACGAAGTATTGTTTTTATTATATTTTAATTTTTGTATCGAAAACATATGTCACACATTATGGCTTGTATACCAGTATTATGAGTATGGAGGCACATAAACTTTAATAAAGGCCGGGTCTGACTATTTACCCCCAAGACACCACTAAGACACACCAAGATACCCCAAGACTCGAAAAATATATATATATATTTTAATTAAAGTGTACTATTTTATAAAATATTTTGTGGAAAATGAAGTAAAATAATTAATTTTAAGCCTTAAAGGAATGCTAAAGCAAGGCTTTTGGACTGGCATGCATATTCAATGATTCATAATGCACATTATTGCTTAATATCAACAAATATAATCGTATAGTTAATTAATAAAACAGTTAAATGTGACGGCTATTATATATAACGGCACAGCGATTTTGTACCATCCCATTGAATAAGCACTCAGGCTAGCTGGTGGTTATGTAATACCTAACGTGTCACGTCAGGAATTAGTCTTCGAACTGAAAAAACTAACTCGGGTACTGTAAGAGTGCTAGACGGACATTTGGACATAAATATGCTCTCGTTACAGTCAGAGACAAAGCTTTGTATTTGTTTGGCAATTCCCGACAACCAAAGAGTTGGCAAAGAATTCCTCTCTAATACCACAACAATCCTATGTTTGATGTCAAATACCTTTACATCAATCATTTTCAAGTTGACTGATAAAAAAAAAATCCACATATTAATCACCAATACACACACTACAGAAAGAAACCAGACAGCACCCAAATTTAGCTCTGTAATCTATTTCTGGACGTAGATCACATGATCGCCCACTAGGCAATTCCACCTTGTGCAAGTTACAGGGACCGTCTCATATCAAGCGACATTACAACATGAATTAGTTTCGTTTTGTGTTTCTGCGATGGATGTGCATGCTGTAAAGAATGTTTTGAGCATAAAAGTGGATGGTTTCATAGACTAGAAATTTGTACACAGTGCTGCACATACATTAAGTGATGTTTTTGCTGTAACTATCGCTCCCGAAAAAGAATTATTCGTCTGTCTCCAGTGTAGTTTGACAATTCGTTCCATGGACACAATTGGCAACTGTGGAGATAAAATTTAGAAAAGTTAAAAAACCAGGCTCATACATAGCCACAAAACTGCCAGCCACCCCAAGTGTCCGACAAACACCAAAGCAACAGAGATTGGTACACATGCCAAGCAGGCATATCAGTCGTAGATCAAAGACTTTTTTCACCTGGAGAAAAGGTGAATATAATATTGTTTCTTTGTTTGTGTGTGTGTGTGTGTGTGTGTGTGTGTGTGTCTATACCACTCTCTGTCGCTTTGGTATTTGTCCACAGCCTAGTGGTAAAGCGCTAACTTGATGCATTGTCGGTCTGGGATCGATCCCCATCGGTGGATCCATTGCACTATTTTTCACTTCACCCAGTGCACCACGACTGGTATATCTAAGGCCATGGTATGTGCTATCCTGTTTGTGCAATGATGCATATTATAAAAGATCACTTGCTACTAATGATAAAATGTAGCAGGTTTCATCTCTAACACTATGATAAAATTACCAAATATTTGACATCCAATAGCTGATGATTAATGAATCAATATGGTCTTTTGTGATTGTCAGACATTTGTCATTTTGAGATGGCCCCTGGTAGACGGAATGACTGAGTGGGCGATCATGTGATGCAACGTCATGATATAGGTCGACGAACTTAGAATTCTGCTGTCCGGAGTTTGCCGAAGCTTAGCTGAATGTGGGTGCTGTCAGGTTTCTTTCTGTAGTGTGTGTATTAGTGATTAATATGTGGATTTTGTTTTAATCATTTAACTCGAAAATGATTGATGTAAAGGTATTTGTTGTGGTATTAGAGTGGAAATCTTTGCCAACTTTTTGGTTGCCGGGAATTGCCAAAAAAATACATAGCTTGGTCTTTCACTGTAATGAGAGCGTATTTATGTCCAAATGTCCGTCTAGCTCTCTTACAGTCATAGTACTCGGGCTATGAAGAAACAAAACATACCTGATTTTTGTGGATGCATCGCAATGTTCTGTAATAATATCAATCCCAGTAACACAGCAACATGTATATGTGGTTTATTTTTCAATACAAAATAAACAACCATTGTCAAAGTGTTGAAATAACTGTATTACATTTTGTACATAATTTAACCCACGTACTGAAATAATAGTCTGAGTGTTTTCTTGGTTAACTGGGCTTTTCATTCCTTGGCCTATACCTGTGGTTCCAGATTGGCAGGTGTATATTTAGACGGTCCCTAGACACACTAAAAATACATACCTCTTTTATTAAGATCACAGTATATTGTGTGATAACCTCAAATTATAATGGACTTTACCAGCCGTTCCGCATTTATTACTGTAAGTAATTCTGTAAAACAGTTGATTAAGTAGACTTTCCCATCTAAAATCATAAAACTGACCAATTATGTTGTCCCAAAGAAAAGAAAATTATCACTTGGGTATCGTGAGTGGTCCTTTTTGCTCGAACATATCCAAGTGTGTAATAATTGTTTTCTTTGAATTTTTTAAAAGAAAAAAATACTGTAACTCCATTTCGTTACATTGATGCAAATTGAAATATATTTAGTTAAATAGTTTATTATACTATCAAGTCATTTATGTTGTTTTACAAGTCAGGCTGATAAAAGCGAAGTGTCATGTTGTAAATTAGAGCGTTTGTTTACACTGTGCATAATAGAGAAGTTTGACAAAAACAAAACAAATTGGCTGCCCCCAGTTAGCAGGTATAATCATGTTTTTTTTATTAATTCTAAAATTACACCTTTTTCATTTGTTAAAATGTCAGTATGTGTTGGTGGTCCGGGTATGCATCTTTCTAATACATAAGGCTCTTGTTGGAGTTTACTCTACCTTTAATGACAGCCGATTGCTAAGGGAAATAATCAACTATTTACCCCAAGACACCACAATTTAGCTGTGTTTGTGTCTGTATTTATGTGAGTGTTTGTCTTTGTTTGCATGTGTGTGTGTGTGTAATAGGTTGTCATTTCAAGGCTTAAAATTAATTCTTTTACTTCATTTTTCACTAAATATTTTATAAAATAGTATACCGTCGTATTTTAAATCGTTTTGTAAAATATTTATGGAGTCTTGGGGTATCTTGTGGTGTCTTGGGATGAATAGTCAGACCGCATAAAGGCCACATAATATTAACATAAATCTGTAACATCACACGTTGTTTAATTGAATCTCTAAGAGAATGAGCAGGAGCATCAAAATATTTGTTACTTTAAACATATTAATTTTCAAAATTATAAACTGAACACAAATATAAATAATAAGGGGTAGGCCTACTGATAATAATATTTAAAAAAAGTTTAAATTTTTAACAAAACAAAATATATAGCACTAAAAAGATGATAATTGGAAAGAACACAAAAACGTATCTTCATAACCCCAGCCTGGACCATCCACTTCACTGAATTTCCCATGAGGAAAGTGAAGGATCCGAGTTGGAGGAACCGCTCTATAGTCTGAAGGTTCAGTAGTCCGAAGGTTCCTTGACCCGAAACACTGTACTCCATTTATTGAAATCCAACAGTTAAAGCTGCTATATATGGTTATCATGTTATAACATCGATTACTAAATTAAAATGCAGGCATAACTGCACTTATATGTCTTGCAAATTGAATAGTAGGTTTTTGATGATATGCGTTGATAGCGAAGACAAACAAGTATAACAAAGGTGCAGTGTAGGGACCCCTATTTTGCATTAGTATTCAACATTATAACATGGAAACCGGATATATGAGCTTTAATTGTTGGATTTCAATAAGGTATTTTAATTATGTGGCTTATGTTTTCAAATATCCACTCTTAAAAGAGTTAATGTTTACATTATTAGCTGTTTCTCAACAAAATTCTGCTTCCATTTGTGGAGGAGAGCAAATTTCTGGGGGTTATTTTTGACAGGATGTGGCACAACTAATTAATACTGTTCTTATCTCTAACAGTAAACTGATTAGATTTTTAGGTATATTAGTCTGAACCACATTGTAACAGGGCTTTAGGTTGCATCAAAGTCATTACAGTAAAGGGTGTGCCCAAAATAAGTATGACTATAAAATGTGCCCAGAATAACAAAACATATTGACACTGTACTAAACAATTTCAACTCAAAAACTTCTGAAATATTAAGCCTAAATTAGCTTGAAATAACTGAGAATGAATTTCTGAATATCTCCATCCCTTCAAATCGCTTCCATTTCACACATTCAATTAACTAGATTAATGTGCTCCTTAAAGATCTCGCTATGATGAGAACAATAAAGTATATATGTTGTGTCCATGTTAGTGAGATCTAAAGCCACGCATGAATTACTCTCACACCTTGAGTTACTGTTATATTCACCCCACATTTTGTTCAGATACAAATAGTGGTGAAACAATGACCGATCCACATACTAGATTGTGACTATGTCACCTATATCAAGGTCACTGAGAGGACAAAAAGCATGTAATAATTTACTGGCTTCCATTTTTTCGTGGAATACTCTCCAAGAGGGGTGGAAGGATGTAATGTAATCTAGCAATAACATGATTTTATAGCATAAACAATCATCACGTCATCATATTAATTACATCACAAGTCAGAATATAATTAATAAGTAAAAAATTATCATGATGAATTTGATGGTAATAATTTTAGACTTAAACATGCTGTATTATGTACAGTTTAAGAACATTTTATTACATGTGCCAATCTTTACCTCCAGTAGAGGTACAAAAAGCTTTTCCTTAACTCCTGTATTAGAGGTTTAGATAATGCTGGGAAAACAACAATTTTGAAGAAATTTAATGGAGAAGACATTGATACAATCTCACCTACTTTAGGATTCAACATCAAGACACTGGAGCACAGAGGGTAGGTATATTGTTTGTCAGTAAAATGTGAAAATTTTCAGGAGTTTGTCATTACATATATAGGCATTCTCATATTACTGACAGAAAAAACAAACACAAGTTCACTTTTGATATATAACTCTCTCTTTTTTATCCATATGCCAAATGACACATAGCTACTTCATCGTACTGTCTAAAGAATCCTTGGTTAAAATTGGGTCAACTGTGAGCATGTGTGAAGCTGCATGCATTTTACCAATTTGTCAAGAACGCCTGCTGTGGACTTTAACATCATACCAAATCAAACTTCTGAACAGTAAACATTGAGTGCACACCATTTCATTTTAATATGATTGAAAAGCAAAATGCTATGAATGTTACAAGTTGATAGAGGTAGGGTTAATATTCTAATTATGCAGGAGCAATTGTAGTGTTGCATTACCCAGTAATTTGGGGTACACGACAAAATTATAGCTCATGTAGTTGGGCATCTTAGAGCCACATGAAGAGTAGATGACTGTCCCAGTAGGAGATGTCTGCACATTACCCCACCAAGATAGAGGCATATGTCTCATGCACACCTCCGTAACCAATTTCATATGGCGAATTGGGTTGTAGGCACTCATGGTGTGTTCACAAATGGTTAGGAATCAGTTGTGGGAATTCAACTTAAGACCACAATGTCCCTCCACTTACCTATGCACATAAGCATATGTTGCAGCAGGATAATACAAGGCAGCTAGCACTAACTTCCTCAGCCAAAACAATGTCCCAGTGCTCAATTGGCCACCCTACAGTCCAGATTTGAACCCGATTGAGCATTTATTTGACAAGCTGGACAGACGGGTCAGGAAGCATGTCAACATCCTAAAAAACATCACTCAACTCATGCAGGCCCTTCTTCATGAGTAGAATAACATCCCACAAAGGACCATAAACAACTTTACTGGGTCAGTGGTAAGAAGCTGCATTTGTTTTTCCCATCAGTATATATATTTTAGAGATAATTATATGTTTATAATATGATGAATACTAGTAATGTAGTTTAAGGGTATAAAGTGTGTAGGTGTGCTTAAATTCAAATAGATATTTGTAAAGCCAATGTTTTTAAACCCTTTTTAAAAGCCTGACTCAAATTTAGGGTTTCGACATATATTTTACTTTATTTTCTAATTTGTTTTTCATAGATTCAAATTAAATATATGGGATGTTGGTGGTCAGAAGTCTCTGCGTTCTTACTGGAGGAACTATTTTGAATCAACTGATGGTCTGATCTGGGTTGTCGACAGTGCAGACAGAATGAGACTCCTTGACTGTAAAAAGGAACTCCAGTCTCTGTTGGTGGAAGAGGTAGAAACCCACAAAATTAATTCTCCTCAAATCAGCACTGATATGTTGTTCCTTCATTTCTTATTATCCTCCTCTTTACTATAACTATATACTGAAACAATATACAATATCACTAGTTGTGCAAATCAAAATTATGTTTTATTGTTCATAAATAAGACATTCTTACAGATTTCTGTAGAACTTGTACTGTATAATTGCTATAATGTGATGGGTATAATTCTGTACATTTGTTATTAGGAATATTTTGGACTGCTTGTTTTTGCAGTATAGTTGCAGAGTAACCTACATTATTTTAATTTGTGTTGAAATTATTACTTGATTTATATGTTTGCATCTCTTTAGAATTTTTTAGCGGGCAGCATAGCCCAGTGGTACAGTGCCCGCCCGATGCACGGTCGGTCTAGGATCGATCCCCGTCAGCTATCCACTGGGTTTTTTCTCGACATAACCATATGTCCGACGCTGATATAAACGTCATTATAATGTGTTGAGTGCGTCATTAAACAAAGAAAGAAACTCTTTAGAATTCATAACAAAACTTTTTATTTTTTTGAAAATAAAAAACCCTATCTTGTACATCAACATGCTTCTCGTCATGTATATTAATCATGTTGCTGTCAGTTTCTCCGACTAAACAGTGTTATATATATATATATATATTTCAGAGACTGGCTGGAGCAACCCTTCTAGTGTTTGCAAACAAGCAGGACCTGCCAGGCTCACTCACGCCTGAAGAAATCAGAAACGTAAGATATTTTCCATTTTGTTGGTAAATTAATTTCCTTCATTGCTTTAGTGGAACTGTTTTTATGAAAACCAATGGATTTATACAATTAAGCTGTCCAGAAAATTGTCCAGTTTAGTGAATTTCATTTCAAAGTCTGTTGCCGAATTGTAGGATTTTAATAATCCATTAAAGAAGGTTTTTTTCACGTTTTTGACAGATAAATGCTGCCATGTGAGCGGAGTTCCAAGTAAACCTTCACCTTTGTTTTAAAATATATTTTCTGGAGGAGCACAATTTGTCCCTTTCTAAAAAAATAAAGCTGCCAATCTAGACTGCTGAACCCTGCTCAAAATTGTTCAAAATGGTATCTTGGGAAGAAAAATCATATGGATAATCTATTCTAAATGGTTAAAAATAATATGGCACTCTATTATATCAAAAGCAAACTTCACAATTACCTTCTGTATTGTCATCATTCACTGCTTTTGCAAAGATTAATATCTAAATATTTTACCCCTGATGTAAAATATCATTGGAAATTGAACCCCATAATTTAATTTAAGATCATTTTGTAAAGGTTTGTTATTAAAAATATTTGTGGTGCACTTTACTGCAGGCTCTGGAACTGGATAAGATCAAGACCCATCACTGGAGAATACAAGGATGTAGTGCCGTCACTGGAGAAAACTTACTGGAAGGCATTGACTGGATTATTGATGATATCGCATCACGGATATTTACCATGGATTGATGGGAGATAGGAGAGATTATTTACAAAGAAACAGTAACAGAAGATATCGGTCTGAAGACTCTACTACAAAATATACCACTGGAGTGTGACCAATGGTCAAAACATGCTGGCTGGACTGTTGGCCAGGTGAAATCATCAACATTTATTATAAGACCAGCAAAGATTTTACTTACTGTGGCCAACAGGAAAGATATTTATTCAGACCTAAGCATTGAGACTTGTTAATACAAGTCTAGCAGTTGTACTGAGTAAATCTGAATAGCTAAGATTGCTGAAGAAAGATCTGTACATTATGCAGAATAGATTTTTTTAAATGTGTTTAAATTTGAAAAAGTGTAGATGTCCCACCAAAAGATGTTTAGATGTTATTGTTTTGTTGCCAGCAGTTGTATCAGGGTACAAACCAAGTACCAGCTGGAGTTCATGGCACATTTGATCAGAAAAAGAGAAATTTAAACCTACAAAATGGCATGTTTGTCTAGTGAAATAAAAAAGAAAGAAAAATTTAAGAACGCACTCATCACATTTTATTTATGGTTATATAGCATCAGACATATGGTTAAGGACAACACCGATATAGATATTGAGAGGAAATCCGCTGTTTCGTCATTTCACGAGCTACTCTTTTCAGTTAGCAGCAAGAGTTCTTTTATATGCACCATCCCACAAACAGGATAATACAGCAGCCTTTGATATACCATTTGTGGTGCACTGGCTGGAATGAAAAATAGCCCAATGGGCCCACCGACGGGGATTGATCCCAGACCAACCGCTTTACCACAGGGCTATGTCCCGCCCCATGTCTAGTGAAATACGACTACTTTTGTTTGCTACCCTAATCATCAGATGAACGACCAATCCATTATCTCCCCTCCCGACACCTATGGACGCTGGTAGTACATACAGTATTTCTGAAATGCCTAAATGTTCACCACCACGTGTGTAATAAATTAGTTTAAATGTTTATAAAAAAATAAAATAAAGGTTTTAAAGCATGTCATCTTGGAAATGCAGTCCAGATGCCCCTAGTTGTCTAAAACAAAATATGTTGAAGATGGAAATCTAGAATGTTTTTGTTTACTGGTGTTCAAATATTTCAAAGCAAGATAATGTGATTGATGGAGTCTTAGTTTTTTTAATATTATTCACAGTCATGTAATCAAACATGACCGATGAAATATGATATTGAAAAAATCATTTGAATGATAAAAATAACTTCTTTTGCTTTGAATTTAGGTTTTTAAAAACAAATTTGAAAGTCTTTTAAAAACGAGCATCAACAAATGAGTAATCAATACTCCTCTTTTTGAAGTAACAATGGTGTCAGTTAAAAAAAGGTTACTTCTTTTAACGCACATTGATTTATTAATCATCGGATGTCAAACATTTGGTAATTTTGACATATAGTGTTAGAGAGGAACCCTGCTACATATTTTCAAGACATCCTTTATGTGCACCATTCCACAGACAGGATAGCACATACCACGACCTTTGATATACATCATCGTGCACTGGCTGGAACGAGAAATAGCCCAGTGTGCTCACCAACAGGGATCGATCCCACACTGACCATACTTTTAACACTGGGCTATGCCCCGCATCTATGGTGCCCTCAAGTTAACTGTTCATGGATACACACTTATTACCATTTGTTTCAAAACATTGACATTCCTCAGTATTTCTTACATTCTTGCATATACAAGATAGAACTGAGAAATTCATGTGGAAAATGTTTATTAACAAGAAGTGGAGCGGACTAATGTGATGTTAGCCAGAGTACTCTGCAATTCCGAAAGCTAGCTAGACATTTGGGCGGTTATGCTGCCAGAGTAGAAATCTTTGCCTACCATGTGGTAGTCCGCCATTCTGTGTTTTTGCTATAGTTATATCTGGCAGCAGAGAGTAATAATAACTGCCCAAATGTCTGTCTAGCTCTTGAATAGCAGAGTGTACTTGAGCTATTTTCATATTTATAAACTACTCATTCAGCTGGAACAGAAAACTGGTATCTTTTGTTATAAACGTTTATTTTTTAAACTACTCAATTCAATAAGAAGATTTAGGAGGAAATGTTTTTTCTATATTTTAATACTGTTCATATTTGGTAGTTTGGAGAACACCACTTACAGTATGCAGCTTGGGCGATCAAGGTCACCATTTCTGATAATTTTTCATTAAAACCTGCATTATGTTATCTTGGTAATTTGAAGTGTTTTATTTAATTAACACATGAAATGAACGCTGCAAATATGACAATACAGTTTATTTATGACAAAATGGAAGATGGAATTTTTTTTTGTGAAGCCATTTTTGTCCCTTTGTGTAAATTAATAATTTATTTCAACTCTGGAACTCAACAAGCCTCATGAAATATAGAAATTTCGACCACTTTTTCTAACACACACATGGCCAAACATGATGGATTCTTATATTCTTCATCAAGAAATTCACAACAATGTTGATGGTTTCAACTTGACTGATATTATTAATTTGGTTTCAAGCCAAACGTTGTCTTCACAACACCAGATGTATATAGCAGGGTGGGAATTGGTGAACAGTAAAAAAAAGAGGAAGTCTGAGGAAATTCTTCAAATCCTACGTTAAAATCTGTGCCATCTGACACATTTTGGAGGAAAAGCAATGTACCATGAGAGGAAAACAGCTGTAGAATTCCCATCCCTGATATATTTTCATTTTAAGAAAATAACAAGGTAAAAACTCATGTATAAAGTGTTTCTTTTTTAATCATTGGTTGTTGGATGTTAAACACTTCGATAGTTTTCAAACCTTCAAGGAAACTTGCTACATTTTTTTATTAGCATTAGGATCTTTTATATGCACTTTCTTACCACCATCTTTAATATACCATTTGTGGTGCACAGATTTGGACAAAACACTCCTTCAGACATTGTGTCCGTCAAGAGGGTTTGATTCTGTGATCAAAGAACTTTTGACGAGCACCATTTAACAATGGGGCTAGATCCTGTCCTGTAAAACTATAATTTTAATACTTTGTTTGGTAACTAGTATACTGGTGAACATGACAACTGTTGTGTTATTCAGTCACTTTCATCATCATTACATGGGTGTAAATCACTTCTTCAGCAAGGACCTATCTACACATTTGTTCGATTTTATGTGTGTGGTAAGTTTTGGCATGCTTCCATCAGAGAACTGTTCAAGCACACCTGTCCATGACAGACCCGTTGTTTTAAATGGTTTGCCTGAAGATAATGCTGTAAATAATACAGAAACCACGGATTCTCGGCTTTATCTCTTTTTGGTGGCAATCATGTTATTATCTTGACTGCATGAATACTATTGTCCAGACAACCAATAATGACTTCTTGAACACCATCGTTATCCAGATCCGCCACATCAATTGTGTTTACCCAGTCATCTGTGGTGTAGGATGAGATAGCCTGTAATGAAAAATGCTTCTTTTAGAGCACACACTCATAATTTTCTAAACTAGAATTAGATGGTATATAAATGATGTTGTTCTTGGGTAAGACTCAGTTTTTTTCGGGAATACACTAAATGATTTACACACTTTGATTATTCTGTCTAACATCCAGTTATTGCAAGCCAAATAATCTGTTGCCATCACATAGACTACTCCTAACAAGGGATCTTTTATACACTTAAAATACCACAACCTTTAACTGGAATGGGTAAAACGTGTTTGGATTCACCAAAGAAAGCAATCCTACGGTCTAAAGAATGAGAAAAGTTCTATTTGCTGATAAGCAGATTATTTTTCACTTAACAACAATAAAAGGCACTATGTTTAAACACTTTCTCACTTTCATCACAATTAATGCCTCTCGCTGCCTCTATCATAAAATTGCAATTTTCTGTTCACTACATAATATTCACTTTTACTCAGAAAAAGCCATTTAATTATAATAAAATTATTTTAAAATCTAAGCAAATATATAAGTTAGGGTTGAATGTGTATCATACAACTATCAAGTCCGAATAACATACTTCATTTTATTACCCCAGCGGGTGAAATATAAATCATAATTTCCCTAGGGACTTATTATGTATTGGTCTAACGAATAATACTATTGGACAATTTGACGCTTACAAACCAATGGCTTTGTCGGTACTAAATATGACGTCATCACGATTTGACAAGCACACACAATGACGTCATGTAGTTTAAAGAGTTTGCGTTTACAGC
>JAECMU010402663.1:0-13670 GCA_016106625.1 Dracogyra subfuscus
TAGTAACTCATATGGCAGTTTACTAACAACTGAGGTGGGAGCAAGTACCGGGGTGTGAACCCAGGACCTACCAGCTTATAAGCGGAGGACGTAGCCACTGTGCCTCCAAAGTTAGTCGTAAAGTGGGTAACTGGTAGAGAATGCATTGACCTGTGGAGCGATGAGTTAACGTCTACTGATGGGCTATCTCTACATCTTCAACATACTCTAAGCGCATTGCCAGAACTTGTTGACGGCTTCTGTGCAATTTGAACCTGATCTCACAGAACTCTGAATAGACCGGTGTAACACGACACGACGTTTGATGGACACTATCTGGTCGCCAGTCTAGCGAGTAGCGGGTATTTCCCCGGGTACCCGTCACGTGACACGGAGAACAATCGATGTTTGTTTCCACGAAACAACGTGTATCTGGTAAAATGTTTGTGTGTGTGTATGTGTGTTATGTTTCGAGTTTTGTCGGTCTAAAAACCATGTTGAACGTTGTTTTGTTTGACGACACCTCTAGAGCACATTGATTAAATAATCATTGGCTATCTTGATGTAAAATATTTCATACTTTTTAAGACATAGTCTTCAGACGTTCAGTTAAAATCTGTGTTGCTATTTGATTGATTGTTTGATTGCTTGGTCTGTTTGGAATACATCAAAGGCCGTGGTATGCTATCTTGTATGTGGGATTGTACATAAAAAAAAACATCCTTTCCTACATATCCTTGCGCGTGCTGTAACATCACCGTGGTGCATGGGTGTAACATTCTCTTTGAGAATGGTCAATACAGCACAAAATTGAAATTTTGAGTAAACGTCAGTATCTATCTGTGATATTTGTGTTTTTGCACAGTTGTATACACTGTGTTTTTATTTAAATCTTGAAATGTTGTATTGATGTTGATCATCACTTTATTTGTTTGCATTACCCTAGTTTGACACCCAATAGCCGATGTATTTTTCGTGCTGGGGTGTCGTTAAACATTCATTCATTCATTCATTCATTCCTTTCCTACACATGAAAAACTGTAGCGGATTTCCTCTCTAAGATTATTTGTCAAAATGACCCAATGTTTGACATTCAATAGCCGATGATTAATAAATCAATGTGCTCTAACCAATAGCCGATGATAAATAAATCAGTGTACTCTAAACAAAACAAACAAACATTTGGCAGAAGCTCAGCAAGCCGGTTTTTGCTAAATGATTGCGAACTACAAATATAATGACTGGTTCGCAAAATGGTGTTTGGTTTGATGTGTAGCGTAAAAACTAGCCTGTTTCACTAAACTCTCGCAATGCTAAAATACTTACAAAGAGTATGCTTTGTTGTCTAGCAGAGCCTAAGACACCTTTGTGAATTAGGCCCCAGTTTAGCAAACCTTAAAGATAAATAGGTGACAGGACTTACTCTAGCTATTCGCCTGGAGCTAGCCACACTCTCTCGCAGGTAACTGTTTTTATTGTTCATGTTCCGTGGTGTTTAAATTGAAAATATACAGTAAAACGTATCACTACGACGCGAAGAAATATACAATGACAGCACAAATGGTCTCCATACAAGTTTCAAAAAACGCACGTGTTATTGCCCCAGAGGGCTGATGTCGACAAGGCACGTGGCTTTGTTTACAAATGGCTACAGACTTTGTTGTACCTGAATGACGTTGTCTCCATAAGAATCGATATATTTTTCCGCATCTGAATTCTTAACAATAAAGAGCATTTAAATTACCACGGTTGAACAGATTTCAAAAAGGCGAAATTGTTTCCGACGTCGAATTAAATATTACATTCTGTATATTATGCGAATCGGCGTTTTATTTCAATACGGTCAAATGCTGCAGTGGTTGTATTACACAAACAAAACAACAAAAGAAAACAACAAGAGAAGAATCAAATAATTGTATAGACTTTATTAATAAAGTCTATTTGATGTTTCTCTGCCTTTTTGAAATAAAACACTGACTACATCTTAATACATATAATATGATATAATATAGTGGGGGTGGGGGGTTGGTGTCGTCGGCTGCGTATGATTTGTGAGTTTTTGTTTGTTCGTTGTTGGTGGTGATCTTTCATCTCGAAATAATACTTTGAAAATATATAAAGAATACTACATGAGTAGCTGTTAGATGCAATCGTTATTATAACTAGTTCTTTTAAAACGTATCTAAAGTGAGTGAACGCGAGTTGGATACATGTTGAAACGAGATGTAAGATACGTATCTACAGGACACGAACAAAATATTATATTTCTTACATATCGCAAAAAAAGTTTTAAAACTAATTTAAAGGCTTTTTCCAACTAAACCCTATTACTGTTTGCAGTTAACTTAAGCGTTATGTGCCTATCAATTCCGATTGTGTTTTTGTTTCATTGTATCTTATTGACAGTCTTGACGGAGTCATCACCTAGGAGTATCCAGTAGTTTGGTTTTAAACTGTAATCGCACATATGTGTGTTATTAGTATGTGTTATCAAAAATAACGTTTGATTTTTTCAACAAGGGGTGTTTCGGAAGCTATAATATAGTATGTCGTTCTGCAATAAAATACTGGCTGGAACAAACTGATATTTTTCATTTAAATTTATAGCTAGTTTTGTATACCGTATTCTTCTTTTTTTTAAATGTGTAAAAACTTGACAACGTTAATCTAACAATAATACAGTTGTATTGATGTCACGTTACATGTATGCATTGCAAGGAAACTACAAGGTCATCTCTAGTGACAAATAAAAAAATAAATAAAAAGTAGTGTAATATATTACACGAAAAAGTGGTTTTAATGTCGTGTGATTATATGTAATGACAAACAAGTGATACGGAGCATGCGCCGGGAAAGAGGAAACTGCAAAATAGACTGGGATTACTCGCGGGTAATAGCTGTCAGTTTAAATCTTACGTTTTCCCACAGCATTCCGCGCAATGGCTACTCCGCGTCCTGTGAAGTGTTAAAACGTAATCCACTTTACCCAGCCACCCTTAAGAGCCGTCTTGAGTATTTCAAATCACGGGGATATATTTACAAATTACACTTCTCGTGCGCATTAAAAATTACAACGCAAAAGGTTACACCCAAAGCTGGGTTGACCCGACAGCAGAAAAACAGTCTACTTAGCGACAATTAGGACTGGTTTTTTCACAAAAGATGCGCTCACTTTACTAGATGTCGCGCTCTGCTACTTTCTCAAGCCTCTGCTAACAATGGTACTCCGCCGAGTTCTCGGTTAACAAAAAAATCATTTTACGCGACACAGGGGGCCTGTCGACGACATAACACTGACAGCAAACTTGGCGTATTAAATATCCATCCCTGGTTAAACACACGTTTGTCCCCAGGCCAGGGTTAATCTATAATATTGCTGGTCGTATCATGAGTGGTAGTTTTACATAAACTAAAATGACTGTGGATTTTTCTCATATTAGTTCATAAACAAATTATTGTTTATTTTATCTAATATATTCTGGTGTAAATCGTCTAACTACTAAAGACACGATCTGATGGAATTGTCACCAAGAAGATTAAGAAAGTACAAAATATATTGAATTATAATAAGTGATACGAACTAGGATCGATTCCCGTCGATGGACCAATAGGGGTATATCCCGCTCCAGTCAGTGAACCACGACTGGTATATCAAATGCCGTGGTATGTGTTGTCCTGTCTGTGGTATGGTGCATATAAAAAAATCCCTTGCTGCTACTCAAAAAGAGTAGCTCATGAAGTGGCGATTGCGGGTTTCCTCTCTCAATATCTGTGCGGTCCTTAACTATATGTCCGACGCCAAATAACCGTAAATAGCATGTGTTGAGTGCGTCGTAAATGAATAGGAAATAATTTTGTTGTTGTGTGCTTTGTTGTGTGTGTTTTATTCATTGCAAACTTATTTTGTTTTAATAATTATTTTAATCGACAGAGAGACCGGAATATTGTGAGTCAGTGGTGATAGCTGCGTGGATTTGAATGTATAATTGTTTACAAGTAAATGGTTCTCTTACGACATGTCTTGCTTGAAACACAAACTCAATTCGTGTAAAATATAGGCTATAAAATATATTCAATCACAAATTCGTCGCCCAAAATGTTCCAGTTGTATTTGGAGACTAGTATATATTTATGTTACTTTTCCACAATATTTGTTTTAATTATTATTATTCAAACATCACGAACAATTTTCTTTTAACAGAAACCATTAATTCTTTTTATAAATATAAAATATCTGCACATATCCTGTCTATCTAAACATGCAGACATAATACACATATAATACAGATATAATGCAATAAACACAATTAAAATTATACAACTGCTCTCTTTGCACTATGAATGCAATAGAAGACGAGTACCAAACCATCCCAGTTCGTCCGTTTTACAGTATTACGTAAAGCTCAATCACCGTGGTGCAGGGGTGTAACATTCTCTTTGAAAATGGCCAATACATCACAAATTGAAGTTTTAGAGTAAAATTCAGTATCCGTAAAATTCTGTGATATTTGTATTTGTATTTTTGCACAGTTCTTTACACTGTTTTTGTTTCAACCTGGAATTTTTATATTGCTGTTGGTCATCACTTTATTTATTTGCATTAACATAGATTGACACCCAATAGACGATGTATTTTTCGTGCTTGGGTGTCGTTAAACATTCATTCATTCATTCGTAAAGCTCAAGTTTTAAAATAAACCATTAACATATTTAGAATAATACTCAAAATTGTCCCTTACATTTCTGGCTGCCAGAGCTCGGTTCCGGGATGGACTTGCTTGAAGCTCTAGTGGTATAGAAGCATGTAAACAATTTTACCCGATCCCGATCCACATCTGAATTAGTTCAACTACTGACCATTGGTAACACAAAGCATTTGATTAGTGCAGATACCAGGTATATGCGTATGTGTGTAAGTATTGATACACACTGAATGACTAAACAAACGCAACTATTAATTCAGTTACATTTAGTTCGTTTAAATTATTTAGTTATTATAGACTTCAACTGTGTTTTGCTATTTGATATTTCATCATATAAATAAATGGATAATGTCAGATGGTGTTTTGCTATTTGATATTTCATCATATAAATAAATGGTTAATGTCAGATGGTGTTTTGTTATATGATATTTCATCATATGAATAAAATGTTAATGTCAGATGGTGTTTTGCTATTTAATATTTCATCATATAAATAAATGGTTAATATCAGATGGTGTTTTGCTATTTGATATTTCATCATATAAATACAATTTTAATGTCAGACGGTTCTTGTTGTTTCTTCTTGTGGCTATATTTCATGTTACTGCCAAAACGAGTTTATTAGCTAAAATTTAAAACAACTTAAAACGTGTTATAACTTTATGCCGGTAACAGAATTGCATTCATATCTTTAGGCGACAAAAAGAATTAACAATAATATTAAAAACCAACCAAACACCTATTAGTAATAATAATAACAACAACATCACTCAAATTATATGTTTGTAGTAGTGTGGCATAACATAACAATTACATAAAGTAGTTATCCAAAAACGTGTTATTTAAAATATATTAAAGGGACATTCTTGAGTTTGTTGCATTGTAAAGTGTTTCCGACTAATAAACTAATATACTAAACTTACATATTAAATTTAAAAAAAAAAATGTTGTTTAGAACATCAGTGTCTGTATATTCAGTGTCTTTCTGGTCGTCTTAATATTTGTAAGAATCCCAAACTGGATTTTGTCTTGAAATAATTTCGTACGTACGAAAAAACAACAACATATTTTAGGAAATAAAGCAAAGTTATCCTAGTACAAATATTAGAACGATCAGAAACATGTATAATATACAGCCACTAATATTTTATGTATAAAAATATATTTGATATTTAATTACAATCGTTAAAAAGTCTCTGTTAGTCGATAACAGCTTAGAAATTGCAGCAAACTCAGGAATGTCCCTTTAAGCCTTACTACATTTAAAACTAGATTGTCATTGACCACCATTGAATCAATATGTTTTATTTGAACTGGATGACAATTACTATGTGTGTTTATAGCCTTAATTTACAACTTTAGTTCAGATAGGTAATGATTTCGTTTCGTTCAATAATACATTTTGTATAATTATGATGAATAAATTAATGTTTCTTTATTTCTAATCGGCAGTTTAGTATCATGCATATTCCGACTTATTTTAGACATTATTCACTTTTCTTCTATTTTGTTTTTCTTTTATTCTTCGCGTATCGTCTTTAGGTTTTAATATTTTTCATCGGTTCACTTTTAGATTTATTTATCGCCGCCAGCTATTGACATCGGTGTTCTAAACGATTGAATCTCCTTTTAGCGATAATCCCATCTTTGGGCAAACATATCGCCAGGGGCGGAACCACGACTACCTACCCCCGATAGTAGTTAACACGTTCTTTGCAGGAATTGCAATTTAGATGATATGCTCTGCTGTTGTTTTCTTTAAACACAAATCACGTTTTGTGTGTTATCTTCTGTCTTCCTTCAGCCCCACTGCTTGTGGCAAGTGTCAGAGCAAAGAAGGGAGACCTGATTTTGCAAAGTAATTAACATGTCGCCGATCGTGTTGACATGTTTTTCTTGAGACTTTTAACATGTAGGCATTGTTACGCCGCCTGTACATCTGACCACCGGTTGCGAGACAATGCGAGTATCAGTCAACAAGTTAAAAACATGAATAGGGTATCTCGTTGATCAAACACATGTCAGACTTTTTTCTCACAAAGCACGTGACAAACACTTTGCGAATTCTGTTTCGAAAACAGGACCGTTTGGAATCCTTTACAGGCGCCTAACTGGGTGTGGTGGTGGGGTGTTTACGTGGTGAGGTGGTGGGTGACGTTGTCGTTTGATAGCTTGTATATGTTAACAAATTACATAGTAGCCAGAAATTATACTAGTCCATTGTAAAAATTGACCTATTAAAAAATCACTGGTCCATGTTTTATTAAACACTCATGTCCTAAGGTATGTGGAAATTAAAGCTTATGTTTATAAATGTACCAGATCAATAACCAAATGTGTCTGAAATAGATCTTTAAAACGGTATTCGTCTTTTAAATTATTTATTTCAGAACCCAAACCAGTATTTTTTTATATATAGCATGAGCAAATCGAATACATTTATATTTACAATGTGTTTATAATTATGATATCTGTTGATATCTGTGTAATTAAATTATATTATTAAATTAGTATGATGTTTACGCAAGTTAATATTTAATTAAGTCCTCAAGGATTATATAACATATAGGAGTATATAAATATGACAAAATATTCCACGTATAAAATTATTATAAATAAAATATTCAAACACGTATTGAAAATGACAACGATATTGTCATTTACAAATATTGACTTCTTTGGAAAGGTTATATATGATCTGAGAATGAAGGAAATAAGATTTTTTTAAATAATATTGCTTTAAATGTTAACTCCATAGTAAAACAGTTAACCTATCCTGGTTTTTATATTTTTTAGCTCTAGCAATATTTCCGTTCACCCACACCCCACCCACACCCCACCCGCCAACAAAATAAAACACACATTCCCTTACCCTTTTAAATATAAAACGTTATACTGATAACTACTTTTTAGAATAACCTTTGGTCAAATTGTTTCAATTTTGGTTTGGCAATTGGGAAAAAAAGTAAATTCGTAAGTACGAAAATATTTTAGACAAAAATTCGGATGATCAGAAATGCACTGGTTATAGAAATATGCATATTCTACGCAAGACAATGTAAGAAAATTGTAATTTTAATAATATAAAATGTTTTATTTGCTGAAGTTCTTTCAAAATGGCTACACACTTAGATGGTCTCTTTAAATGATAGCTCATTATTGTTAGCATAACCACATTTCCACAAGTATAAAAATAGTGCTAGTATTGCTAACACTCCCCTTTCGAAAAGTTTATAATAAACATGCTGATTTTACTAGAATTATTTTAACAGACAAAATATTTTATATCCCCCCCCCCACCCCCACCCCCACCCCACCCCATTCCATCACAGTGCACGTTTTTAATGTTGAATATCTTCATAGTTAATTACACACGGGCTTTAAGTGCTATTTGCGACCCCACTGTTTTACTGGACGAGTGCTATTTTCCACTCTAGACCGTAGTGCCGTGTACAGATGCTTGAGTGCCGCGGAAACAACATTAAGAGATCCTTGACGAATCGTTTACAAGGACCGCCAACTACTTTAACGGATTCCAAGTTTTATTGGGAAAAAAAAGAAAGAAATGTTAGTATAACGACACCTCGGAACATTTTACTACACGGATGTTCAAGAGACTATCAATGAGTTTGTCGTAATTATGATACAGGTAGATGGTAACTTGATACACTTGTAATACATCCGGCTAATAAAAACTTATTTAAAAAAATCAAATACATTTATTCAATGTATTTATCAAAGCAAGTTGTTTACAGGCACGTACATTTGATTGAAATTTCCCCAATATTACAATGGCGACGTGCAATTCAATATGCAGTACGGTATTTTAATAATAAAGATGTATCAGTGCATGTATATAATCATATTCCAATATAGGATTATATTGTAAAATAATCCTATACCAATTGTTTTGAATTTTGTTTGGCGTAGGGTAGAAAAATTATAAACCAATATATCGTAGCAATTCTTTTTCTTTCTTTTAAATATACAGTGGAATTAATCTTTCTATTTAGCTCGTGAAAATATTATTTAAATACGAAAACACAGGGAGAATATAGTTATATTAATTTTCGCCTTTTAGTCGTTTTCGGTTATACTCTTAAAGGGACATTCCTGAGTTTGCTACACCTTTTTAAAATGTTATTGACTGACAGACGCTTTTCAACAATTGTAATTACATATCAAATATATTTTCCTGCATAACATATTAGTGACTGTATATTCAACGTGTTTCTGATCGCTCTAATATTTGTACTAGGTTAACTTTCATCTTATTTCCTAAAAAGTACATTTTTCGTACGTACGAAATTATTTGAAGACAAAATCAAGTTTGGGCTTCTTACAAATATTAAGAGGACCAGAAACATATTGAATATACAGACACTGATATTCTAAACCAGAAACTATATTTAATATGTAAGATTAATAGTAGAAATATTTTATTAGTCGAAAAAGATCTTACAATGTAGCAAACTCAGGAATGTCCCTTTAATTGTTTGTGTTGATGAAAAATGTCATTACAAAGCGATGTATTACAGCCACGTGCAGCAAAAAACGCGGAGAAGATCCACTAGCTTTACAACAGTCTCATGGCAGATTATATATTCTCTAAAGAATGAGATATTAGCAAACGGAGAAAAGAGCATGGTTGTGAATATTTAATTAATAGATGCAGTTAGTAATATCGACACCCAATCTGTGCAACACAAGCCAGAGGTTGCTTTACCAGGCGTGTATCGAACTCACTCAACAATTACACTTGTTGTCAACACTGCCATAAAATATTTAACATGCGAAAAATCTAAATAACAAACAGAACTGCTCGCTTAAATAGGCATCGTATGACACGGTAAAGTGCCGTGTAAATTATTTCTCAGTATCGGATACTATATTAGATTTCTTTAGGCTTTTTCTGTTGAGACGTCGTTCTCTTTGTTGTTGGTAGTGGTGATGGTGGTGATGATGGTGGTGGTGTTTGTTTTTGTTTTGTTTTCTCTCTTATTTATAAATGTTTTTATTTATTTATTTATTTTACTTTATCTTACTTTATTTGATTGAAACATATTTTATTGCATGTAATGTACAAATGGACTGGGCACAAGTTATCCAACTTACGACCCCTGTCCTAATAATATACAATAATGACTATATGACAATAACGGCGACTATAATTATTGCACGAATATACAAAAATAAACTTTATTTATCTGATTGTTTGTATATTTATTTATTTATCTATTTCTCTGTGTATTTATTTATTTGTTGTTGGTGTTAGTTTGGGGGATTTTATATTTTTCCATTTTTATTTATTTATTTATTATTTGAGAGGGGTGTCTGGTTTGTTTGTTTACCTATATGTTTTCGAATCGCGTCTTTGTAGAATTTCAGTTAATAAATTAGTGGTCTAAATGCTTCATTGAATGATCATTAAAACAATCTAATTTCCAAATGTATCACAACAAAATGTCACCCGAGTTGTTTTGTTAAAGACATTAACACAATCATGAATCGATAGTCGTGCTGTAAGCGCGTGGCTGCCAACCTCAAACGCGATTAAACACCGTCTCTGTTAGCTTTGATTGAACTAAAGCAATTTGCATAATTAAATGAAACCAATACGCAAAGGACTGCGAATTAATCAGCTCTCCGCTGACAGGCACAATAAACAACTGAATGCTTTTCGCAACCAAGTGGCGAACGGGTTATTTTGGGCCAAACCAATTGCCGTTGCCGATAATGTTAACATTTTCTATTAAAAGCAAAGAGCGTATGAAGATATAGTTTTAAAGTATATATACATATAATAACGAGGGGTTTGTCCAGGCATTCTCGAGTACCGAACACAGGCCCCTTCTTACAAGCAAGTGGTACTGAAAATTCACAATTTCATGTGTATATATGTTTTCTCATTATGTCTGTTGTATTAAATTAATTTAATAATGATGTACTGATGAGACAAAATAGATCTTATCAATAACTTTATGACACGATACATTTATTTCACATGCAAGAAAACGAGGTGTCACATGGTATTTATAGATTTTAAAAATATTATTTTTCTTTCTTTGTTTTATTAATGTTAACCCTAAATCCGTCCAACTTTGATGTTTACCTAACATTTATTGCTTTATTTCTATAATATTATAATAATTATTTAGCTATCTGAAATGTTATAGCAAATAACTAAAATTTAAATATAATTTAATTATGACCAAAATATATAAATTGCCGGTGCTAATTATTTATTTGTGATATGCCGGTTTATTTATAAAATAATAATAATAATAATAATAAAAAGATTCATAAATAAATTAATAAAAATAAATATATATAACGGTAATAAATAAATTAATTAATTAAAAAGTCATAACTGAATTATAGCGCAGTAGGGCTAAGATACATTAAATAAATAAACTATATGAATGAGCGTATAAACGAACGAATGAATGAATGAATGAATGAATGAATGAATGAATGAAATTAGTTTTCTAAATCTTAAACTGAATTTAGCCATTCAATAGAAATTTGAAGAGAAAAAAACATTTCGTTTTCTATTGTTGACTAATGAAATTTGATTCGTTCATCTGTCATCGCCTTTTGATTATCTTTTAGGAAATCCAAGGACTATTGAAAAGTGTGAAACGCACGATCCACGACCGATGGGAGATAAAATAGAACTGTTCACCGCTCTACCTAGACTTCGAGATAACCGTGTTGTCTGACTACCTGGTTAACACCTGATACGGTGAGAAATCGACAGAATTATGCCAAGTGACATTCTTTGGTTCTCGAGTGGCGAGTCGCAGGTTTTGTCTAAAGCTAGCAGTGTCTGGAATGCAGATTGTACATTCATAGTTATTCGTAGTTTAATCGCGTCATCTGTTTAAGAACCTAACAGCAGTGTACTACGTCATACCAGTTAAGTAGTCTATGTATGCGCGCATGTTCCGAGGTAGAAAATGTAAATGTTGATACGTATCCAAATTGGTCAACATGTCTGCCTCTATATTCACTTTAATGAACCGACACAATTTATCGTCCAAATTATGTAAAACTTTATATTATTTTTAAAACACTCACTAATGAATTCATTAAAGCTCTATAACGAAGCCATCAAAGCCAAACTATGTTTGTCCAACTTACTCCCCTCTGTTCAAAAAAGGCAGTTCAGACTACTGGACTGTGTGTCCAGGAGAGCTTGCTTGAACCCTAATTGAATATAGGCATGTAAAATGATGCAAAAATAAGTAACCAGTTTTGAAGAAATGTTTTTTTCATTTTGTCTTCTGTCAATGTAAAGCTTGCTTTTAAGCTTTTCTTCTTCTTTTTTTTTCGGAGGGGGGGTGAGAAGGGGAATTTTTTTGTTTGAATCCGAAAATTTGATGAACTAGATATTTGTGGGGGTTTTCCAGCTTATGAGGAATAAACTTTAATATATATGTATAAGATTTATTTATGTACTTCATGTGGCTGCTCATAATTATCAGTGTTTCAAAAGCGCTCTCGTTGAAAGCAGAGGGTAAGCTTTTAAGAGAGAGTATACACAACATAGTTTTGTTTGTAAATTTATAATTTTGAATGGTCGTTAAGCATATGTTAAAATTAACATTTCAAAGTTCAAAGGAAGTTATACACATTTAAAAAATTTTTAATAATAATAATAATAAAATAGATATTTTAAAATAAACTTCAAACTCTCAACCTTACCTAAAATAAAATTAATTTCATGCATTGTAGATCAAATCTGATCTTTTATGTAAAACACAGTTTATGGAAAAATACAAAACAAAACTTAAATCAGAATTGTTTTTGTTACTTTTTTGAGCTAAGAAAAGACCCTGGCTAACCAACACCCGTTAAAAAACCTCTGCACGGATAATTTTCTTTTTTCCGGTAAGAACTTATTTCAAGTGTATAATGAACCATGACACCTTGGTAAGAACTTGAGCGGATTGTGACGTAATGATTCCGGGGAATGCCATGATCGCAGTTTATCGTTCGATTCTTCAACTACCGTCTACCACAGTTACACATCGACCCGGCGCAAATAACACAAAATAATGTTTAATTCGCTTTTATTCCAGTTATTATTGTGAACACTACAATTTGGACAAAAATCAATCGTATTTAAGGCCTGTTATTTGTTGATGACGGATTTCGTAAATATTTCTCATTTGTAGGGCTAAGTGGCGCGTCTTGTCATATAAATTAAGCGGGTAATGCTAAAATACCTAATCAAGGCTTATTATGAAATTTTAAGCTTCGGCGTTAGAGAAAATTGGGTCTAATCAGGGTAAATTTTGCTGTTGACAAAACTAATACTTTACTCCAATCAAATATGGTAAATGTCTCTCTAACAGACGAAAATGATTCCTTTGGTGAAATTGGTCAATTTTGTCCATGTATATAAACGCTTTGGATGCGGGTTTTGTCGGGAGACGAGGTGACACCTGGGGAACGTGAGAGACGGGGTTCTCGCAGGGACGGTCTCACCTGGCGTGGGATCTAGCGCTGTCCGCTCCGTCACATTGTTCACTGCCGACATGTTTTTAACGGCCTGCCCAAGCTGTTACCTCTGTGGCGCCGAGAAGGAGTTACCGACGAGCTTTCAGGATACGATACCAACATACCCATGGCCAATTAAGGTTCAAGCACGGAGTTACCGACAACTGTCTCGGTTTTTATATAATGTTCGGAATACGATCACGTGGGATACTAAGAATTGTGAAATCTGTGCGTGTGTGTTGTTGTTGTTGTTGTTTTCTAATTCCGTGTATGGATATGTATATTTATTTTGTGATCAATTGTGCTTTCTAACTTGGAAATTTAATATTTATTCTAAAGCATTCACGATTTTGGAAATGTAATATTCATTCTGGGAGAATATCGATTTGGAAAGTTAATATTCGTTTTACAACTCGGACATTTTATATTTATTCTGAACGTTTATTGAGGATGGTGAACTGCAACCTATATTATACGGATATA
>JAECMU010402765.1:6556-18235 GCA_016106625.1 Dracogyra subfuscus
AGAGATGCTACAGATGATGAGATTTCTGCTGGTGTAGTAGGTGGAAAAGAGCACTGCAACGGCGAAGGTGGTGGCGGTTGTGGTTGTTCATGCTAGTAACCCACGGGGTTTACGCATAATAAAAGTCTGAACAACTTTCATTAGATTTCTGAAGCGGGACATATCTTCCCCCGCTTTTATACTCCCCTATAACTCACTTTACGATAAAATAACAAAAACTACAAAAAGGTACAAGTATGTCAAAAAAAATAGCATTTTTATTTCCTGGGCAAGGCTCGCAAGCTGTAGGTATGGGCAAAGATTTCTTTGATAATTCAGAATTAGCCAGAGATTTGATATCTAAGGCAAGCGAGAGAACCGACATAGACTTTGAAAGCTTGCTTTTTGAGGAGAATGATAAGCTCAGTCAAACTGAATATACTCAGCCAGCTATTTTGCTTGTGGGCGTAATAGCACATGAGCTTTTTACTAGTAAGACTGATATCAAGTCAGCATTTACTATGGGTCATTCACTTGGTGAGTTTACTGCGCTTGTGGCAGCAGGAGCACTGGATGCTATAGATGCTGTTGAGCTGGTAAATCTCAGAGGAAAGCTTATGGCAGAGGCCTGCTCAAAACAACCTGTGGGAATGCTCGTGAGTTTAGGACTAAGTGATGATATCGTAGAGGAGATATGCAAGACCCAGAGAGATGCAGACAAGCAGGTATGGGCAGTCAACTATAATGCTGATGGGCAGATAGTTATTGCAGGTATCAAAGATGATCTTGAGGAGCTTGTAGCTGTACTCAAGGATGCAGGAGCTAAACGAGCTATATTGCTAGATATGTCAGTAGCTTCTCATTGTCCGTTGTTGGAGAGTGCCTCTGCACCATTGGCACAAAAGTTAGAGGGAATGCTCAGAGATACTTTTGCCGCTCCAGTGATATCAAATGTCACAGCCAAGCCATATAGCTCCAAAGATGAAGCACTGGATCTTTTGCCACAACAGTTGGTCAAGCCAGTACTCTACAAGCACTCTATGGCAAATATTGATGAGCAGGTAGATGCGTATGTGGAGTTTGGGCATGGTAATGTACTCAAAGGACTCAACAGAAAAGCTACAAAGAAACCTCATTTCAATGTAAGCGACATGGCTTCACTTGAGGCTACTATCACTGCCATAGAGGAGCTGTAGTGTCTAAAATAGCCATTATGGGTGCTATGCGTGAAGAGATAGAGCCAATCATCGCAACTCTTCATGACCTAAAAGAGACAGAGTGTGCATCCAACATTTATTATGAAGGAACCTATAGAGGCAGAGAGGTTGTAGTAGCTTATTCAAAGATAGGAAAAGTATTTGCTACCTTAACGGCTACTATTATGATAGAGAAGTTTGGCTGCAACAAGCTTCTGTTTTCTGGTGTAGCTGGTGCGATTAATCCTGACCTAAATATTGGTGATTTGATCATGGCAGATGGGCTTTGTCAGCACGATCTTGATATCACCGCTTTTGGTCATCCTCATGGATATGTGCCTGAGGGAGATATCTGCATATGGGCAGATTCAGAACTAAAACAAGTTGCCAAAAAGGTAGCTTATGACAAGTGTTTGACACTCAAAGAGGGCATCATTGCAACTGGAGATCAGTTTGTGGCATCTGCCGATAGAAAAGAGTGGATCAAGAGTATCTTTTCTGCTGATGCACTAGAGATGGAGGGAGCAGCTGTTGCGGTGGTATGTGCATCACTAGATGTGCCGTTCTTTATCCTAAGGGCTATCAGTGACAGTGCGGATGCAGAGGCTGGATTTGATTTTGATGAATTTTTGGAAAAATCAGCCAAAATATCAGCTTCATTTGTGCTGGCAATGGTTGAAAAGATAAATGATTAGCATGCAAGATAAAAAAGCAAAAATAAGTAAAAAATTGCTGAGAGTATTTGGCAAAACAAACGGAGAGTTTCAGCTCATAAAAGAGGATGATAAGATACTTGTGGGACTCAGTGGTGGCAAGGACTCTTTATCTCTTGTTCACTTGCTAAAAAATATGCAAAGACATGCACCGTTTTCTTTTGAGTTTGAGGCTTGCACTGTGAGTTATGGCATGCCTGGTGAGAACTACGAAGCGTTGTTGAATCATTGCAAAGAGTATGGGATACCGCATAATGTCTATGAGACAAAAATATTTGATATATCTCAGGAGACAATAAGAGAAGGTAGCTCATTTTGTAGCTATTTTTCTCGTATGAGGCGAGGAGCTTTGGGTACGGTGGCAGAGCAGGGTGGATTTAACAAGATTGCCTTGGGTCACCATTTTGATGATACTGTAGAGAGCTTCTTTATGAATATGTTTTATAACGGCACCATGCGTGCCATGGCACCTATATACAAGGCAGAGAGGGGATACCATGTAATACGCCCTCTGATAGAGGCTAGGGAGATGCAATTGAGAAACTTTGCTGATGAGAATAAATTTGCAACAATAGGTGACGAAGCATGCCCCGGTATGATAATGAAGGATGTCAAGATGCCATACGCTAGAGCCAAGACCAAAGAGTGGTTAGAGAGCATGGAGCAGGATCAGGATAATTTCTTTAAGATGATAAAAGCATCATTTAAACATATCCATGACGATACCCTGCTAGATCCATCTAGGTGGAAGAGGGAGGATTTTTAGGTGACACAAGTGTCACCTAGTAGATTCTTAACTACCTCTTTTTGCTTCTAAATATATTGAACTCCTCACTACTTATCATTCCATTACCATCTTTGTCGATATTCTCAAAGGTAACCCTGTTCATCATATCTCGTTTATTGGTAGTTACACCACCTTGTTTCATCTTCCTCTGTCTGCCTAATCCTACAAAATTTGCATGAGGAAAGTTGTCAAACAGCCATTCGCTTATGATCTTTGTCTCCTCCTCTGTTACGCTATCCTTCATTGAAGGCATAATACCAAATCCAAATAAAATCATATACCCAAAATTGCTCATATTGCACACATCTATACCATACTCTAAATTTGAATTAGCTATGGCTAGTTCTGCATTTAGAGTATGGCATACCTGTATGCAACCTAAACAGATTTATGATATATCATTTAATTTGTATTTGGTATAAGACCAAACTTTTTTATTTTTGCTGGCTGGTATATCGCCTTTTCTGTGCTAGGAAACCTTATGTAGTCAACCATAAACTTGACAGCATTCTCTTTTGTAGGATACGACATCTTGACATGTCTCATTACACCCATAATAGTAGGAGCAACCATGCTATTCTGATTTTCTAGTTTCGGCGCTGTTTTTATATGGCACATTGCATATTTTGTATCAAATAGCTTCTCTGCTTCGCTTGCATTTGCTGATGTGATTAGAGAGCCCGCAAGAAGTGTAGCAACCAATATATTTTTGTTAATATTTTGTTCTTTGTATTGTTTGTGTGAGGAAGGTATAGTGATTTGGCGTTAATGCAATGTTAAGCATGAATCTGTCTGTATCTGCCTCGACCCCTATTTTTTGTATTTATTTTGACGGCACCTGTGGTACCGCCGATAATCACGGTCTGTTCATTCCTCGACCTCTACCTTGTCCACGACCCATGCCTTGACCTCTACCTTGACCACGATTCATTCCTTGTCCTCGACCTCTGCCTTGACCACGATTCATACCAGGTTTCCTGTTTTGCATTCTTGTTGTTTGAAATTTCGCAAACTCTGTCTGCGTAATCTCTCCATTTCCATCTGCGTCCATAGTACTGAATGCCGGTGCGTTATTTTTGTTTCTTGCTAGAGCACCTATAGCTGCTCTAGCAGCCTGTCTTTTTTGTCTAACTTCCATTAGCTCATCTTCAGTGATTACGCCATCTTGATTTAGATTAAAAGTTGCAAAAGAGGGTCTGTTTGTGGCTCTGTTTGCTCCCATGCCAGCTCTTTGTCTTTTGCTGTTTTGGAACTGCTGTCTCTGCTCTGCTGTCATAGTCATCATTCTGCTTCTTAGCTCTGCTCTAAAATCAGCTCTATCAGCTACAGGTACAGTGCCTCTCATATTGATCAGCTCCTCTGTGCTGTTTTGACTAAAATCCGCTGCCCAAGTTGCTGTTGCAAGTAATGCTATTGCGATAACTCTTTTCATGATAAACTCCTTTGGTTTAATTTTTTGGTTGATATCAAGATTTGAACTTGATACAGTGTAATTATCATATTCCTATGTTAATGCAATGTAAAATTATTGGAGGTACCTTAAAATTTGATTGAGACTGTAGTTGTATTGTTCTTGGAGTGGATACTTAGATTATATCCGTAGTAGTTGCATATCTTATCTACAATATGCAGACCAAGCCCAAAGCCACCTTCATCTTTGTTTTCTCTTGAATATTTAGTGATTGCTTTGTCTGGATCTTCTATAAAGCCTTCATTTTTGATAGCAAGCTCATCTGAAAGTGAAATGGATACATGACCGCCATGTCTAGTGTATTTGATGGCATTTGACAAGATATTATCTATGATTCTAGTGATATCTTCTATATCTGCTTCAACTGTTTTTTGGGCTATATCAGTATCTAGTTGCAACTCCTTCCCTCTGATCATAGAATCAAAAAAGAGTATTCTCTCTTTTAGAAAAGCGTGTAGCTCTACGGGAATGATTTCTCTTTTTTGTTTGTGGTGAAGCTTTATAAAGCTGAGATCCTTAAATATCTGATATACTCTGAAGGTAGAGTTCTCTATTTTTTGGCACTCCTCTATGGTTTTTATCTCTGGGTGTAGCTCTTTTGCAAGCTCTATATTGATTAGTATATTGCTGATGGGAGTATTGATCTCATGGGTTGCATCAGATATAAAGCTCTCAAGCAACTCTATGGTATCTCTCATAGGTTTAAGAAACATTCTACCAAGAATTATAGATATAGCTATGATAAAAAGCAGTCCAAATATTAGGAAAAATATAATATCTCTAATCTTGTCATCTATGATATCTCCTATATCTCTATAGGTAACCAGTGTAAGTTTACCCCATCTTTTTTGATCGCTGTCTATTAGATAGAGTCTATTGTTTATAAGTTGTTTGCCTTGTGACAGATTTATGTTATGGTCACTGAAGTTGCCTTTGAGGTACTTTCCGTCAATATATATCGCTACAGGAAGATCTTCATAATCAGGATCCTTGCCAGCCCTTGCCAGATGTTTTCTTAGGTTGTTTTTTTGAAATTTTTCTAGAGCTGTCTGCATCTTCATGATCTGTTGATCCTCTATAGTCTGAAGTGATATTTTATAGTACATGATAGAGCCCATAAGCAGTAGAGAAAATGTAGATACTATATATAAAAGGAGAAAACGAAGAAGTGATTTTTTTTCAGTCGACATATCTATAGCCTACATTTTTAAGTGTCTCTATTTTCTCTTTGCCGACAAGCTTGCGGAGTCTATTTATGAATACTCGCAAAGAGGCTTCATTTGACTCTTCACTGTAGTCATATATGGCATCAAATATCTCATCTCTTGTGAATATTTTGTTGGGGTGCTGTAAAAACATAGATAGTAGCTTTACCTCTTTTTCAGTCATATGGATAGGGGATCCATTTTTGTGTAGAGTCATGTTGGCAGTATCAAACTTTATATCATCTGCTATAGATATCATCTCTTTGTTTTGATATAGTCTTCGCAATACAGCCTGAATACGCAAAAGAAGTTCATTTAGAGAAAAAGGTTTTGTGATGTAGTCATCACCTCCTGACATGAAGCCCTTTTCAACATCCTTTTCACTATCAAGCGATGTGAGAAATATTATAGGTGTATTGGAGAATTCCCTGATTAGTTTGGATGCTTCAAAGCCATTCATCGAGGGTAGCTTGACATCCATTATAATGAGGTCAAATGTATGCTCATATGCTATATCGACTGCCTCTTGACCATCTTGCACTATCTGACACTCATATGACTTTAGAGTTAGAAATTTTAGTATTGTGCTACTGAGATCAGGATCGTCTTCTACTATTAAAATTCGTCGTTTTTTCATGCTGTATCCTATGTAAATAGATGTTTGGGCAACTAGAAGTGCTCTATAATATATTCAGGTTGTTAAATACCTACCCAACTTGGCTCAGCCAGAAAATCAGGAAACCCATCAAGTATCTCAAGAGGTTTAAAGTTGGTTTTGTAGGCAAATGCCTTACAGCTGTCTACCCAATACCCTAGATAAATATACTTCAGTCCCATCTGTTTGGCAAGTTCTATCTGATACAGTAGCGAGTATGTTCCCAAAGATAGAATGGCAGAGTCTGGGTCATGATAGAAGTATATGGCACTGATGCCATCCTCTACAATATCGATCAAATCTACTCCAACAAGCTTTTTGTCTCTAAAATAGAGCACCTCTCTGCCAAAATCATGTGTACCATCAACAAAATTCTCGTGATACTCTCTACTGGTTATTCCTCTGCTTCTCCAGCCGTCTTTTCCCGCTTTCCATCTATGATACCTATTGTATAGAGTGATATGCTCTTTGCTTAGAGATGGAGTCTGTATGACTATCTCGGTATCACTATTTTTTTTGATGACTCGTCTTTGAGATTTGCTAGGCTTGAAGTCATCCACTCTCACTCGTAGACTTTTGCAGGCATTGCAACCATGACATATGGGATAGAAGAAGTACTTGCCAAACCTTCTCCATCCACGAGCAACTACAGCCGTGGTGAAGTCCTTGCTTGCATAATGGATATGCTTATAGTTCATTCTGACCATACGCTCTGGCAGATAGGCACACTCATAGTCAAGCATGGAAAAATCTGTTGATGGGGGATTTAGTGAGTCTATTCCTAGTTCTTCGTTCATAAGGCGATTATACTGAAATTATTGTAAAATTACGGATGTTTCTCTATCAGCCAAGCAGTGGATACTGTTATAACAGTGACTCCATTTTTCTTTACGATTTCATATCTAGCTTTTCTCCCAAAGGTTCACTTTTGGATGTCGGATGTGGCACTGGTATCATCTCGCTTCTTCTGAGTAGAGATTTTGATATAGATACTGTGATCATTGACAAGCAGAAAATTATGCTTGATTATGCTGTACGAAATTTCTCTTTAAATAGTATTCCAGTGCAGGCTTTTCATGGGGATTTTGTCAAGATGAATATAGATTATAGATTTGACTATATAGTATCCAATCCCCCCTTTTATAGCTCAGATTCCACACAAAGCGACAATAGCCATATCAATATTGCCAGATATGCACATCATTTGCCTATAGAAGGCTTTATACAAAAATCAAAAACTCTTCTCAAGCCTAGAGGATGGCTGATATTCTGCTATGATGCAAGATATGTTGATTATCTACTGTTCCATCTTAGAAAAGAGGGTATCAATCCAGAACAGATACGGTTTGTTCACTCGAAGATAGGTAGAGAGTCCAAGCTTGTGCTGATAGCAGCCAGAAACAACTCAAAATCACAAACAAAGATACTGTCACCACTGATAGTTTTTGATAGCAACAGTAACTATACGGCAGAGGCAGAAGGGGCATTTGATATGGCAGCAACACATAGTATCAAAGGGGAGTTGGGGCAAGATGGATAATTTTTTGGAAAAAGAGGGATATACTTACAGATTTGATGCTTCTGCCTGTGAAGCCTGCGGAGGTCATTGTTGTGTAGGTGAGAGTGGATATGTCCGGGCAAAATATCCCGAGATAGAGAAGATGGCACAATTTGTTAATCTTTCTGTAGAAGAATTTGCTACAATGTATCTAAGGAAGGTAGGGCACCGTTACTCTTTGGTAGAGAAGAGAGTGTCTGAGGATAACTATGCCTGTATTTTCTTTGACATCAATGTAAGGCGATGCACCATATATGAAGTTCGTCCATTGCAGTGTCGAACTTTTCCATTTTGGGAGCAGTTTAAGGCAAATGAACAAGAGGTGAGAGACGAGTGTCCAGGAATTCTTTAGTAGCAGTATTGTTATGGCTCATTTTGGGTTCTGTATCGTTTGCTTCCGCAAGTGAAAAAAATGACTATTCAGAAGATGCATTGATTATTAAAGCACTCCTAGAAGAGGAGTCTAGTAAATTTTCCGACAGCATACTTACATATGAACAGCTATATCAGATAACAGGAAAAAAAGAGTACCTTATACAAGAGGCAAAAAACAGATTATTGCAAAAGTCTGACCCAAGTCCATCCATTAGCAGCCTGATCCAATGGATAACCAAGTATCCTGAAGATAGAGATCTAGAGCTTTATCGTATGCTGGTTGCACTATATATAGAACAGGGATCGATAGAGGATGCAGAGAATGTTGCCGATGAATATCTCTCTATAGACACCCCTGCTGAAGATCAGGTAGCGGTCGCCGCACTGAAGCTAGAGCTGGACAAGCCCAATGAAGCGGTTCAGCTTTTGCATAGAGCCTATAAGCAAAATCCAGACGAAAACACGCTTTTGCAGATTGCAACTATCACTGACAAGTATCTAGGGAAACCAAAAAAGGCGATAAAACTACTGGATGATCATATCAACAATCATGAAGATGTATCTGTTGGAGTATACTTTAAGCTAATTGAATTATATGCCAAAGATAAAAAACTGGACAAAGTCTCCAATATATATAAAAAACTGTATGCTAAAGATCCACAAAAATATTTTCTGCAAAAAATCATAGAAATCTCATTGTATAAAAATGATATTGACAGCATCATATCTTTTCTGGAAAACAACAAAGGTAATGAAGAGATTTTATTTACTTTTTATAGAGAGAAAAAACTCTTTAAAAAAGCGATACCAATTGTACAAAAGCTCTATAGAACAACAAAAAATCCAAGATGGCTGGCGGAGGAGGGTATGCTTATATATGAGGATGCCAAGGATCGATCAAGAGCAGTAAATCCAACTGTATTGAGACAGATGCAAGTGTTGCTAGAGAAGGCACTTGCTAATGGGCTTAAAGACGCACTCTATCTTAATTATTATGGTTATACACTGATAGACTATGATCTTGATATAGACAAAGGAATCAATCTGCTCAAAAAAGCTTTAAAGCAAGACCCTAAAAACACATACTATTTGGACTCTTTGGCATGGGGACTTTATAAAAAGGGCAAATGTGGTAGAGCTTATGAGATTATGAGGGGTGTTGTAGCCCAAGAAGGACTCAAAGAAGAGGAGATAAGGATACATTGGAATTTGATAAAAAAATGCTACCTCAAAGAACGATAAGATATAATTTCGCAATTCAATATAAATACAATAGGTAGGTTATGTCAGATATTTTAGATGAGATTATTAAGAAAACTAGAGAAGATTTGGAGCAGAGAAAGATCGAGTTTCCAATGGAGTGGCTAGGCCGCTCTCTGGCATACAATCCTTTTATGCCCAAAGATGTGTCATCGGCTCTCAAGGCAACCAAAGATAATCCATACAGAATCATTGCAGAGGTCAAAAAAGCAAGTCCTAGTAAGGGTGTGATTCGAGAAGATTTTGATCCGATGGTGATAGCTCAGGCCTATGAAAAGGGTGGGGCAGACTCACTATCTATACTTACGGAGCCTCACTATTTCCAAGGTGACAAAGAGTATCTAGGCATGGTGCGTCGATATGTTAATATACCATTGCTTCGAAAAGACTTCATAGTAGATAAATACCAGCTAGTGGAGGCATTGGTATATGGAGCCGACTATGTACTTCTGATTGCCAAGGCACTCTCTCGAAAAGAGCTTAAGATGTTACTTGAGTATTCTCATCATCTAGGCATGGAGGTGCTTGTGGAGATCCATGATAAAACAGACTTGATCAAAGCTATATTTGCTGGTGCCAATATCATTGGTATAAATCACAGAAATCTAGAAACTTTTGAGATGGATATGAAGTTAAGCGAGAAACTTATTCCTCTGATACCAAACAGTAAGATTATTGTTGCTGAAAGTGGCATCAATAATCACGATACAGTGGTTGAGCTTGCCAAAGTAGGTGCTGATGCCTTTTTGGTAGGAGAACACTTTATGCGTCAAGATGACATTACAGCTGCACTAAAGCAGCTAAAATATGGCTAAACTTTAGTCTCTTATAGAGTCTCTTCTGCCGTTGTTTTTGCGATGGCTAGAACTTCTGCTCCTAGAATTTCTACGATTATTTCTGCCTCTGTTGCCACTTCTGTTTCTGTTGCTGCCTCTATCATTTTGCATTCTCTCTATCAGTCGCTTTATCTCTTCTAGGCTGAAGCCTATCTTATCTTTTCCAGATACTGCATTGTCCTGTTTGACGATGGAGGCGAGCAGATGTGCTATAGTTACGATATCTAGATCGTGCTGAAGAGTTTTTACCATGTCTATGGCTTCTTGTGTAATTTTAGTCTGAGCTATCTCTAGGAGCAGGTCACTTTCTCTATTTTTTACAAGCTCATCTTTGGTAGGTATGACTTCAGTCGCCATTTGTGTGCCTACATCTTTTTCGATTCTTTTAATTGTTCGAAGTTCGTTGGGGCTTACTAATGTAATTGCCTCACCTGTTTTTCCAGCTCTTCCCGTTCTACCGATCCTGTGAACATAGCTTTCTGAATCAAATGGAATATGGTAGTTGAAGACATGGCTTACATCATTGACATCAAGTCCTCTTGCAGCCACATCTGTTGCTACAAAGATATCAACTGCACCTTTTTTGAAGCCCCTGATGGATATTTCCCGTTGCTTCTGTTCCATATCTCCATGAAGTCCACCTACTTTAAAGCCTTGGGAGGTGAGATGTGTGATTAGTCTATCAACTTCTATCTTCATTCTGCAGAAAACTATCGCTTTTGAAGGGTTCTTGTAGTCCATAAGTCTGACTAGTGCATCATCTCTTTCTCTGTCATTTACTACATAATAGAGTTGTGTTATGGATGTATTGGTACTTTCACTTTTTGTGATTGATACAGTTTTTGGATTATTCAATATCTCTTCAGCAAGTCTCCTGATGCTTTTTGGCATAGTTGCTGAAAACATGAGTGTTTGCCTCTCTTTGGGCAAATAAGTAAATATGTTTTTAATTTCATCTAAAAATCCCATATCAAGCATCTCGTCTGCTTCATCGAGTACAACAAATTTTGGATTAAGCTTTATTTTTTTGCTTTTGAGCAAATCTTGAAGTCTGCCAGGAGTAGCTATTACTACTGAAGCCTGTTTGATTCTTTCTATCTGTTTGCCATAGGCTGTTCCACCATATACCGTAGCAGTACGAAGACCAGAAAGTTTGCCAAATCTGTATATCTCGTCACTGACCTGCATGGCCAGTTCACGAGTTGGGACTATGATAAGCCCCTCTACGGACCCATTTGCAACCATTTTGCTTAGCATCGGTAGTCCAAAGGCGGCAGTTTTTCCTGTACCTGTTTGAGCTTGTGCGATAATATCATGACCATCCAGTATAAGTGGTATAGCATCTTTCTGTACTGGGCTCGGCTCTGTAAATCCTGCATCGGAAACAGCTTGTTGTATAGCTTGACTAAGGTCAAAATCTGTAAATTTCATGGTTACTCTTTGTTTTTAAATGTTTTCTGGAAGGTTAGTTCTGCGATATAGTTATCAATGTACTCGGTATTGCAGAAAATTTACTGTATTATAGCAGGATTATGGTACTATCAGCTTGTATGCATACCAATAGCAGAAAAGTTCACCTCGTCATCCTGAACTCGATTCAGGATCCACGGTTCCAAGTACCATTTCGGTTTATTAAACTGTGGA
>JAECMU010402780.1:0-22513 GCA_016106625.1 Dracogyra subfuscus
CATAAAATTTTGCTTTGTTATCAATTTCTTTTTTTGTACACTCTTTGTAAGTCTCAAAACATTTTATAATTTTATTGTCTTTCTCAATATGAGATAGAAGTAAGGTTTCTAAATCTCCATCGTCTTTATGATTTGGAAATATGAAGAATGGTACTTTATTCGTTTTGGTCAATTCTTTCATCTCTTCATCTCTCTTGGTAAATGAGTTATCAGCGTCAACTATGGCAAAGTATGAATGTTGGCTAAGACCTAGCTCTGTTAACTCCTTAATAGTCCTCTTTACACTAGAAATACCTTTTAATCCTAAGAATTTAAAGTCAGTTTCTTCTAGTTTAGGGGATAGTATATTTACAATCAATGCTCTATCTGCTTGTCCTTCCACAATAAAATATACCATTATCTATTATCCAAGCCAAGCTCTATTCTATCTTGAATTTTTTCGTAATCAAAAGTAATAGATTTGAGTTCATTTTCTTTATTTCTATATAAACTTAAGAACTTAATATCCTCTTTTTTAATTTTCTCTTCATCTTCCAACTTCTTAGCCACCCTAGCATAAGACTCTATACACTCTTTTGAGTGGGTTGTTGCGAAGACTTGGACGTTTAACTCTTTTGATACCTTTAGCACTATTTCCCAAAGCTCATCAAGCATCGTATAGTGAATGCCATTATCCAACTCATCAATAAATAAATGACCATTTTCAGAAGTATATAATGATGAAACTATGGAAATAAGATGCCTTACTCCATCTCCAAACTCTGTAAGCTCTAGATATTTATTATTTACTTTACACTGAGGCTTCTCATCTATGATTTTGAATGCAGTTATATTGGAATCAAATTTACATATAAGTTTGTTTAAGTAAGTTTCTTCATCTTTTTTCTGTATTGCTGAGTAATGTTGTATTACATCATTACTTGATAACCCAAAATTATCAATAAAGACAACATTTGGAATAATTTCTATTTCAAAAGAGAAGTCTTTGAAATTTACTAGAATTTCTTTAGAGTTTAAATGAAAAAAGTATCTTTTGATACTATCTTTTTCTTCAATTTTAAAAAAAGATTTATTAATATTTGAACTTGTAAATATTTGATTACTTTGCTCCATAAATTTATCACGATAATTACCAGTATGCTTCATTAAAATATTAATTTTTTCACGAACCATTTTTAAACAGTAAGTTGCATATGTAAATTGTTTAGTATTCATAGAATGAACATTTACATAACATGCCTCCATAAAAGCAGTCTTACCCACATTATTCTTCCCACCAATAAGATTGACTCTACCAAAACCCTCTGCTTTGAAGTTGTCAAAACATTTAAAGTTTTTGATTTCTATGTTTTTTATGAAATGTTCTGTTTCTTTACTCATAAGTTTCTCCTTGGTAGGGTGTTGTACCCTTACAACACCGATAAATTGGTGCAATATTATATCTTGAATTCCATTATTTGGTGTTGTCGTGGGACAACACCCTACAGTTTAGCAAAATTCTCTATGATCTTTAGCCCTATGTTGTGGCTCTTTTCTGGGTGGGGCTGGATGCCATATATATTTCCATTTTGTACAGCAGAGGCGAACTTGTACCCATAGTGGGTATTGCCGATGGCATATTTATCATCACATACTGCATGGTAGGAGTGTACGAAGTAGAGGTAGAAATCGTTTGGTAATCCATCAAAAAGTTCATTCCTAATTCCTAATTCCTCATTCCTCATTTGGAATAATTCATTCCATCCCATGTGCGGTACTTTTAGTGAGTGGTCAAATTTTGATTCATCAAATTTTACTACCTTGCCTGGTACAAGTCCTAGACCAGCTGTCTGGGTAAACTCCTCCGAGCTGTCAAATAATAACTGCATACCTAAACATGTACCCATAAGAGGTCTGCCTGTTTTGGTAAACTCTTTTATGGCATCACTCATACCATTTTCATTGAGGTGCTCCATGGCATCAGGAAAAGCACCAACACCAGGTAGTGTGACTCTGTCATAGTTGGATAATTTATCAGGATCGCTCACTAGGTCAGCAGTGGCACCCACTTTGACAAAAGCATTAAATACCGATCCTAGATTTCCCATATTGTAATCTATAATCGCTATCTTTCCATTGCTCATTTTGCTTCTCGTTTCATAGGTTAATAGACGCGATTATAACATAATAGGCTTATTGGAGATTTTCATATCTTCCAAGCTCCTGTTCTATCGCTTGTGTAAAAGGCTTGTGGTAGCCTAGGCTTGGAATATTATCCCTCATGGTCTGGAGAAATGAGTAGTAGTCATCTATATTTAAATCTCCTCTCAACAGTTCATATTTGAGATAGAGCCAGTAGGTGTTGAGTACATCAGATTGACAGTACTCTTTGATGAGGTCAAGCTTGTCATTATAATAGAGATCTAGCACCTGATCCCCGCTGACATCATACTTGCCAGGGATGCCTGCCATAGTACATAGTGTGTCTAGCTTGAGGTTGCGAACAGCTCCAAAACTTCCCATGGAGTCCAGTAGATCCATATGAAAGTGTTCGGCATATCGTTGTCTATAGTTTTCCCATTTGCTTTTGTTGAGCATAGGGTTGCTTTGATCAAACCATGCAGGAAAGCTGATATTATATTTCAAGGCACGGATAAGTAGCATAGGCATATCAAATCCTCTGCCATTGAATGAGACCAACTTGGGGTTTTTATCCTCTACAAATCTAAAGAAGTGCCTGATGATAGACTCTTCATCATCTTCCCCCTCACCAAAATCACCTACCTTGATAAAGCGTCCAAACTCATCGGCAATAACAGCTGATAAGGCAACAACCTTATGGTAAGGCAGAGGCAAAAAGGTGGTATTGTATCTGTCTGCATACTGCTCCTGTGCCTCCTTTATGATATCCAGTTCACTCTCTTTGCTGGTATCAAAGGTACTCAGTATCAACTCTATATCTGGTATAGTTTCACAGTCAAATATGCATATCATCATAAGCCTTGTGGTAGAATATCAATAATTATACAATAAAGTAGGCATATGAAGCAACGATTGACATACTATCTTATAAAGCTTTTCCTCTATGCTGGAAAGATTTTACCTAAAAAATGGATATATGCTATATCTAAATGGCTACTGGATATATACCATAATCGTAAGCCAAAACGGGTATCTTTGATGCACGGCAACATCAAAAAAGCTTTTCCTTGGATGAGTGAATCTGAGGTTGTAGAACTTGGCAAGCATGTATATATAGAGGTCTCCAAAACAGTTGCAGAAACAGTTCTGCTCTACAATAATCGAACCAAAATGGAGGATATGATTGTCAATATGGAAGAAGCCGCCATGAAGCTCAAAACTCTATCCTCAGACAGATCAAAAGGACTATTGATAATAACAGGACATTATTCAAACTGGGAGCTATTTGGACAATTTCTAGGGTACTGTGGGTTACCTGTAATAAATGTTACAAAAGAAAGTTCAAATAAACTGATAGATGAGTATATAGTGACCCCCTTTAGGCAAAGACACGGCAACAGGATGATAAAGGACAAGGGCTCTATGATAGCCATGGTCAAGGCAGCTAAAAATGGGGAAAATATCTCTTTATTGATAGATCAGGTGGTGCAGCCTCCAAATGGAGTACCTGTGAACTTTTTTGGACACAAAACAGCGGCTACCAAATCGACTGCCATGCTTAAACTCAAGTATGACCCTGTCGTAGTGCCAGTATTTATAGAGAGGGTAGGCTATGAGAAGTTTGAGATAAGAGTTGGAGATCCTATAGAGCCTGCCCCAGCAATATACACAGATAAGCAAAAGCAGATAGAGGATATGACACAGGACTACTATGATGCGATAGAGGATCAGATACGCCATAGACCAGAGCAGTGGCTCTGGATGTATAATAGGTGGAAGAGTATCAGAGATGTATAGTTTGAGGTCGTTTAATATAAGAGAGTACAGTGAATATTTACTGCTTAAAATCTGTTTGTACTCCAGTATAGCTTTGCCAAGAAAATTACTTTATTGGCTCTCTATGTGTCTGGTACCCCTTTACTACAAAAGAAAAACAGGCAAAAAAGAGTTTATTTTTGAGAGTCTTGCCAAGGCATTTTCAGAAAAGTCAAAACCTGAAATAGACAGGATAATGGATGATTATATTGGGCATCTAGCTCTATCCGTTTACGAAATGGTATTGATGCTTACGGACAGATTTGATTATGAGGGGTCTATTATAAATATCAAAGATGCACAAGAGCAGATAGGGAGGCTATCAAATAGATCGGCTGATAAAGGCGTTTTATTTATACTGGGTCATTATGGTAACTGGGAGGTAGCAGGGCAGTTTTTGGCTCTCAATGGTATGTCGCTAGTTTTGATAACCAACAGGATGAAAAATAGATATATCAAAAACAGGATATTGATCCCTTTTCGCACCAAAAGTGGCAATAGGTCGGTACCAAGAGAAAAATCCATGATAGCAATAGCCAAAGAGATGAAAAGGGGTGGGGTAAGTGGTCTGCTGATAGATCAGATGATACCACCACCAAATGGTGTAGAGGTAGATTTCTTTGGGCAAAGGGCATATACTACAAAATCTATTGCACAACTAAAGCTGAAATTTGACCCTCTTGTGATTCCTCTGTTTCCAGTTAGAGTAGCAAGTGAAAAATTTAGGATAGAGATAGGAGAGCCTATAGAGTATGTGGCAGATGAGATTTACGACAAAGAGGATAAAATAGCTACCATGATGCAATGCTATACCAAGATACTAGAAAAAAGAGTAGTTCAAAATTCAGATCAGTGGCAGTGGTCATACAAAAGATGGAGAAGGCCTTGAGGGAGCATATAGATATAGATACAGATAGAACCAAAAAGCAGGGTTTGTTTTATGGCATTGGCTACCTTTTGCCATACTTGAAAATCCATCAAAGATATTTTATATTTATCTTTCTTGCTATGTTAGTTGTTGCTGGAACAACTGCATTGACCGCATATATTTTCAAGTATATACTCAATGATATATTTATAGCCAAGGATGAGGTGATGTTGGTGGTGTTGCCTATTGTAGTCATTTCTCTTTTTTTGTTAAGGGGTATATCTCGTTTTGTGAGCAGTTATCTCACTAGCAAGATAGGTCTATCTGTTGCCAATGATTTGAGAAGGAAGCTTTTTGATCATCTGCTTGCTACAGAGTATCATGCTCTTGGAAAGGTGACATCTGGTGATATTGGTGCATTGTTGATACAGACAGTGCTAAATATCCAAAATAGTATAGCCAAGACAATCCCTCAGCTTATAATTAGTGCTTTGACTATAGTAGCTCTGATAGTCGTAATCCTCTACACTAATTGGTATTTGGCTTTTTATGCTATCTGTGTAGGGATGCTGATAGTTGTGCCTATTAAGATATTAGGCAAAGGTGTCAAGAGACATACTCAACGCTCAGAATCTATGGTGATCGAAATGGCAAACAGAGTCAATGAGAGCTTTAATAATCTTGATCTAGTAAGAGTTTACAGTAATGAAGAGTATGAGTCTTCGCTCTTTGGATCCTTTTTGGATGAGTATAAAAAGTTTCAACTCAAGTTGGCAAAGTATCAGTTGCTCTCTTCGCCATTTATGGAGTTTTTTATTGCTGTTGCTATTGCTGTAGTGATATATGTTGGTGGCTATTCTGTTATAGAGGAGAGAATGACTCCGGGGGATTTTTTTGCTTTTTTGGTAGCTTTGACAATGTTATACGCACCCATCAAAAGCCTGACGCAAAATATTATGTCGCTATATATGCTCAATGGATATGTCAATAGAGTAGAGGAAGCATTAAGTCTTCCTTTGGAGTCAGATACCTCTGACAAGCAGGAGCTAAACCGTATAGTTAATATTAGGTTTGATGCTGTCCAGTATAGCATCGGAGATAGCATTATACTTCAGGATATATCGCTTGAGATAAACAGGGGTGACAGAGTAGCGATAGTAGGCAAAAGTGGTGCAGGTAAAAGTAGCATCATATCTCTGATATTTGCACTAGGAAGACACTCAAAAGGTGATATTTTGATAAATAATGTGCCTATACAAAAGTATGACCCAAAAAGCATCAGAGACCAGATATCATATGTGAATCAGAGAGCGGGGGTATTTAATGATACCATAGAGGCTAATATTCTTTATGGAGAGCCTATGGATAGAAATCGGTATGAAAGAGCCAAAAAAGAGGCTCAGTGTGATTTTATAGCCCAGCTTCCGCAAAAAGATCAAGCCATAACAGGTGAGTTTGGCTCCAATCTCTCAGGAGGGCAGAGGCAGAGAATAGCACTGGCTAGAGCCATCTATAGAGATGGTAGCCTATTTGTGTTGGATGAGGCAACCTCTGCTCTGGATTCAGATACAGAGAATCATATACAGGAGTCCCTGCAAAGAGTGATGCAGAGCAGAACAAGTATCATTATCGCCCACAGACTCAGCACCATAAAGCAGTGCAATAAAGTAATAGTGATAGAGCAGGGCAGAGTAGTTGCCCTTGGAGAGTATGATGAGGTAAGCCAAAGTGAGGCTTTTAGACGGAATTTTATGATAGGGATGGATGAGTGATTAGTTTGGATAGAGTAGTGTATTTTTTGGTGTTGGCTTTTCCAGTTACAATGTTGGCGGTAAAGCCTTTGGCAATTATTATTTTTGTATTAATTAGCTTGCTTGGTATTATTTTGGCGTTTAAGCATCGCATAAACCCTCTTGTGGAGCCTTCTATAAACTATTTTTCATGGTTAACTATTGGGTATTTTTCTGTTATGGCTATATCTGTTATCATGTCAAACGAACCTACTAATGACTGGAGACATCTTAGTCGTATCGCCTATTTTCTTTTTGCTCCATTTATAGCTGTATCTATTTTGAATGCAAGGGTATCATTTGAAAAGATAGTTTTGGTTTTAAAACTAGGGGTGATAATTGCAGGAGCAATAGTCTTTGTGCAGATACTTTTTTTTGGTGCTAGCGGAAGAGTATCTGGGATGTATAACCCCAATACTTTCGGAGATATTGTAGTGATAATGATGTACTTATCACTGAGTAATATAGCCGTCGAAAATAAAAATTCTTATATATTGAGCCTTATTGTGTTGTTTTTTGGTGTTAGTGCAGTAGTACAATCGGGATCTAGGGGTTCTATGTTGGCATTTTTTATGCTACTACCAGTTTTTATGTGGATAGCATATAGGTCAAAAAATATACTTTTGGTAAAAAGGGCTTGGATTGCGTTTGCTGTAATATTGACAGTCTTTTTTTCTAATTATGCCCAATCCAAGATGACCGTCGAAAGAGTTACGAATATTGGTAATGAGATACAGAAAAGCACAAGTAGTGCAGGGCAGAGGATTGAGATGTATCGTGCAGGCTGGAAATCTTTCTTGGATGCACCTATATTTGGGTATGGATATAGAAATAGCAATAAGGTGGCATCTAGATATATAGAAGATACAAAAGTTAAAAAATTGATTGAAAAATACTCTCATCTTCATAATGAGTTTTTAACACATATGGTAAATGCAGGCGTTGTAGGCTTATTATCGTATCTTGCTATTTTATTGCTACCAGTATATTTTTTTATAAAAAAAAGAAGAGAAAGCAGAGTATTATATATGGTTGCGATGCTCAGTTTAAGCTATCTGCTTTTAGGATTGACCCATGGAATGTTTGGATATGCTTATGAGGGAGCACTATATGTAATGATTCTTGCATATATATTTACTACAGAAAGTCAATACTCATTAGAAGTTTCTTGCAAGAAATCCAATTCCTGATTATAGTATATAGTCTTAGTTTTTAGTAGTCTTAAAATACTATTGTTTATATGATCTAGAGAATAGTTTTTTTCTGTATTTGCATCTGGCAAGTTGTAACTCCAAAAAACCATAGGCACATCCCACTGCTCTTTGGCATTTTTGTTATGACCTGAAAAATTTGTGTTATGTGCAACATCCTCACCATGGTCAGAATGATATAGCCAAGATGAATATCTAGCATCCTTACTCTGTCGTAGTAGTTTAAGCAGGGTATATCTAATGTAATCTCCATAAAGAATTGAGTTATCGTATAGGTTTCTAAAAACTATTGCCCACTGTGCCACACCCCTGGCAGATAATTTTTTGGCAACACTATCATCAAAAGTTTCTGTAAATTTTGAGTACTTTTTTGGATATCTAAAGTTGTATGCTGGATGAGAACCAAGTAGATGAACTATAATCAACTTTTTGTCATATGGATCATTTAGAGCTTTTTTGTATTTTGGTAATACCGACTCGTCATATGAACCCTCTCCTCTAGCTCTGCCAACATTTGTCATATGGAACTCATCTGCTTGATTGGCAAATAAATTGATAATACTACTATAAGCATCCGTAGTATGATTTGATATCCAGTAGGTGTGATATCCAGCCTTTTCTGCTATCTGTATAATACTGGGATATTTTTTCCATAAATCAGGTTCTTGTCTACTTGTGGGAGTAAACATCATCTCAAAAGCAGGTACTGTTATTGGGGCTGCTGCCTTTATGTTTTTAAATACCAGTAATTCATCTTTGATAGAGTCAATGAGTGGTGTTGTGTTTCGATTGTATCCATATAGTGACCAGTTGTGTCTTGTACTGCTTTCTCCTATGACCCAAACTACTGTATTTTTATTATTCTTTCCAATGTACATTGTATTAGATAGAGCATTGCTATCTATGTTATTTTCCAGCTCATTTTTGAGTGTATTTAGCTCTTTAAGTTCATTTTTCCATTCTATATAGTATATCGGAAAATAGACAAAAGGGTTACCTTTTCTAATAGATTTTTCCAAATGTGTTACAACAAAAAAAGCTATCCAGGCAATAAGTATATTTTTACCAATATCAGCTTGTGTTGTAGTAATGCCCCTTAATGCAAGGAGATAAAAAGCTCCAAAAGAGAATACAAATACAATAAAATGCTCAATAAGAAATCGTTTGTACTGCAATAGAAACTCATAGCTCTCTTGAGTATCGGTTCCAAAAATAGCCTTTATGACCATCATTTCATCTTGTGCTACACCAAATATATCTCTTAAAACAGCATGAAAACTCATATTTAAAAAAAATATAAAACTTATAAACACTAACAATATATAGAATATTTTTTTTGATGGATACTTTTTTGTAAGTATGCTTAGTAGTCCGATTGTTCCCATACCTGTCAGTGCTATTTTGCCAGCTCTTGAATAGTTTAGGAAATCCATAATATAAAATAGTATTGGAAATAATGCAAAAAATAGTACTATGAGTAGAGGTCTGTTTTTGATCACACTAATCCACCGGCCTATAGTTCTTCTCTCGCTCTGCCTTCTCTTTGGCTTTTCGTTTTTTCTCTTCCATTTGGATGGCATCTTTTAGCTCCTCTTCCCCATCAAATCTAGCTCCATCTATGAATTTGGATTCATCATCAAACTGTCCTGTTTTGATACCCCATATCAGGGCAGCAAGTCCAATGGCACCTAGAAATGTAGATATGCCTATCATCATCATCATTACTGATCCGCTCATCCGTTACCCTTAATATTTGTTGTTTTTTATGTTGGATTCTATCTTAATTATGCTTTTTGTTGAAAATCATATCACTGCAGATACTTAGGCTACTGTCTACTCCACCTTTTTCTGATAAGATTCCAGCACAATCAAGTATTGAGTGAAACAGGTGGTCATGCCTAAGTTGATATTTATACTTTAGATTTTTCATCAGTACTTTATTTAGGCTTGCAAGTTTTTTGGGGTTACTGTAAGCAAACTTATCAGATGTCCACACTATCATAGGGACAGCTCTTTGTTTTTTTGGTGCAGTTTTTACAGGTGCTCCATGAAGAAATATACCATTTTCTCCCAATGACTCTCCATGATCTGAAGCATAGAAGATAATGGCATTCTTGTTTTTTAATTTTTCTGTTAGTGCATATATGAAATTATCAAAATAGACAACTGTATTGTCATAAGCATTGTTGATATTTTCAAGAGAGTTTCCTATATCTGGCTTGAATATAGAAAATTTCTCTGTATATCTAGCAAAATAGTCACGATGGCTACCCATGGTGCCCAGTACATAAAAAGTATTTTTAGTTATATTGCTATCAATTGCTTTTGCAAGTAGCAGGTCACCAAAATCGTTTTCTTTGGATATGAATTTTCGTCGCAATTCACTGGAGAGCATAGTAGAGCTGGCACCGTGAAAATCTTTGCTTATATATATTCCATAATCTTTGTTGGCAGCACTTAACCATTTGGTATCAAATCCTAAATCTGTAAAAACTTTCACTAGAGAATATTTTGGCGTATATTCTCCATTCTTAAAGCGATCTATCCACCCCTCTTGAGGCTCATTTGTTAGCATGCATGGCAGAGATACGGCTGTAGTAGTTGAACAGGATAATACATCCTTAAAAGAGAATAAATTTTTCATATTTTTCATATATGGAGTAGTATCTCTTTCATATCCATTAATGCCAAGGCGATCACTTCTTAGAGCCTCACCTATTATAAGAACAACAATAATCGGTTCTTTATTAGTATTGGAGTATCTGTATTCGTATTTTGAATAATCTTCAAGTTTAATATCTCTTTTATGTGCAGCGGCAAGCATCTTGATATTTTTCTTTCGAATGATGATGTACGAGGGCATAGCCTGTTCGGCAATTGTGCGAAGCTTATATATAGCGACTCTTATATCAGAACCGATATACAGTATCCCTAAAAGGCAGAAAAGAAAAATAATAGAAATTATAAATCTTAGAATATTCTCAGTAAAAATAGATATTAATATTTTCAAGTTCACAGTAATTGATGTGTGAAGCCCAAATTTCTTCATGATATAGTTTACTGCCATATATGATGGCATAAACAGCAAAGGCACATATACAAAAATTGTCCAGTCAAATGACGACAAAACATCATGTCTATCCGCATAGAAAAGCATGGACATCATAAGTTCATCGCTCATTTGTATGCCAAAATGGTAGGCATAATAACTATAAACACTTGCAATAAAGTTTATAGATAAGATAACTATTTTACCTAGCAGAATACTTATGGAGAAAAATAAAGCTAGTACAAAACCCGAGAATAATCCAAATATCAAAACCGAGCCCATGTTGGCTAGAATTGTTTTGAGCCCTGAGGTGGAGAAAATATAACTCCATATCGAAACAGAATTATTCCAATATAGATGAATAAGCATAAAAATAATAGATGCAATCAATATTTTAAAAGACGAGGGTAAAAGGTGTGCTGGTAATTTCATATTTTTATCCTGCTTGAGTTGGCTACGACCACCAGAGAGCTTAGACTCATGGCTATAGCTGCTATGAGTGGGGTAACATACCCCATCACTGCCAGCGGTACTGTGATGACATTATACAACAAAGAGAATGCAAGATTTTGTTTGACAGCTACAAATGTCCGTCTACTGATATCAAAGGCATCTTTTAGGCTCCAGAGAGAGTCATTCAGCAGCACTACATCACTAACATCGATAGCTACATCTGCTCCGCTTCCCATGGCTATAGCTATGTCGCTTTTGGCTAGAGCGATTGCATCATTGATGCCATCTCCTGCCATAACGACAATCTCTCCATCTTGGTGAAATTTGTCTATCAGCTCTGCTTTGTCGGTAGGTAGTAGGGAATGATATACATTGTCTATATCAACCTGTTTGGCGATACTTTCTGCATTCTCTTTGTGGTCACCTGTTAGCATTGCAACCTTTATACCTTGCCTTTTTAGTCCATAGATAATATCTTTGGCATTATCTTTGATGCGATCTTGCAGATAGATTTTGGCTACTACTTTTCCATCTATAGCGAATATAAACAGACTCATATTGCCTGTAGATTCTGTATTGATACCGAGTGAGTGCATCAGTGCATCATTGCCACCTGCTATAACCCTACCTTGGTATTTTGCTGTTAATCCTTTGGCATCTATGCTCTGGATATCATCCAGTTTGGCAGGTTTTGTATCTGGATATTTCTCTTTTAGGTAGAGATCTATGCCTTTGCTGATAGGATGGTTTGAGCTTTGTGTCAGTGTCAGTAGTAATGCAGGATCAAAACTGCTCTCTGTATCAAATTTGACTACTCTTGGTTTGCCCTCTGTGATGGTTCCTGTTTTATCCAATGCTAGCAGTGTGCTTTTTGCCATAGTCTCTAACATTCTAGACTCTTTAAAGAGTATGCCGGTTTTGGCAGCTCTGGATACACCTATGAGAGTAGCCATAGGGGTGGCAAGTCCCAATGCACAAGGGCAGGCTATGACAATAGCAGAGATGGCAACTATGAGTGCCGTCTCAAACGAGTCACTATGCCAGAACCAAAAGACAAAAGTGATAATCGCAATAGCGAGAATGATTGATGAGAAATATCCAGATATACTATTGGCAAGCTGTTCTATATATGGCTTTTTGGTGATAGAGTCACTTAGCATCTCTGTGATGTTGTGGAGTGTTGATTCATTAGCCCTTTTGGTTGCCCTGTATCTTACTACACCGTTTAGGCATATGGTGCCACTGAGTATCTCGTCACCATAGCTTTTGTTTGATGGCTCACTTTCCCCTGTGAGAGAGCTCTCGTCAAACAGTGCATTACTCTCCAGTAGTTCACCGTCAACTGCTACTTTTTCGCCAGGTTTTAGCTCTATGATATCGTCTATCTCGACATTCTCAAGTGCAATTAGGCTTTTTTCACCATTTTTCACCACCCTAGTCTCTGTAGGCATACTGCCAATGATCTTGTCGAGTGTATCGCACGCCTTTTTTTTACTAAGCACCTCTAGGTATTTACCTACCAGTATAAAGGTTATGATCATGGTAACTGAGTCGAAATAGACCTCGCCAGTCTGAGTGATCATGGCATATATAGAGTATATGTATGCCATCAGTGCCCCTGAAGCTACGAGTAGATCCATGTTTGCCATACCATTTTTCAATCCATAGTATGCACCTCTGAAAAAGACCCATCCACTATAGAAAAGTGTAGGAGTTGCCAGTATAAACTGTGCAATATTCAGGATATTTTTATGCTCTCTCTCTATGCCAGAGAAGTATCCTGCATACTGAGCGATCGACAACCACATGATATTCATGGTGGCAAAGACCCCAACTAGAATACGAGTATAGTACTCATTTCTAGTTTTTCTATTTCTATTCTCTTGGAGCGATGGATCGTAAGGGTATGCGTTGTACCCTATGGATCTTATCTTTGCTATAATCTGGGAGAGCTTGATCTGATCATCATCCCATGTTATCTTTGCTTTATTGTTGGAGTAGTTGATGGTGGCGTCTATGATGCCGTCAGTTCTGTGAAGCACCTTTTCGTTGAGCCATACACAAGCAGAACAGTGGATACCCTCTATGATTAGACTGATTTGGCTTAATCCACCATCAGTAGTTTTGATGTACTTATTTCTGAAGCCATCCAGATCAAAACGATCCAAGTCATCATCTATCTCGGAAGCTGGCTGAAGCGTTTGATTGCCCAGCTTCTCATAGAAACTATCAAGACCTTCATCTTGGAGTAGATGATATATTCCCTGACACCCTTTACAGCAGAAATATAGTGTATCCGTATCATATTCTTCGGTGATCATAACCGATATATCAAACTTAAGATGGCAGTGAGTGCAGGGTATCTGCTCCAATCATACTCCTTGGTCTATAGGGCACATCTAATAATAGGTGATACTCATAACATTTACAGCTTTTGTCTAGGCTAGGCACTCTTTTGCACCCCAGGGGCATTTCCTACGGGCAAGCCCTAGCCGTAGCTAAGGTAAAAAAGAGTAACGACGCATAGGCAAAAGTTGTAACTGCCCAAAGGGTGGGCTTTGCAAACGCAATCTTGCACAAAATATTTACTTCGACTTAGCTACGGCTAGGTCTTGAAAATATTTTGCACAATCTTACATTTGCAAAGCCCATTATGAGCATTACCTATTATTAGAGGTGCCCTGTAGATATGGATTTTATCTAAATCTATTTAAGATTGGAGCATCGTGAGAACTAAAGCTCTGATTCTATCAGATCTTTTAGCTCTTTATACCCAAATTTCTGAAGTGGCTTTCCATTTACAAAGTAAGATGGTGTCTTGTTTGCACCTAGGATTTTGGCATCTGCCATATCTTTGGCTATGATCTTATCGATTTCGGGATCTAGTGCATCTTTGGCGAGTTGCTTCATATCTATGCCTATCTTTGGCATAAATCTCCAAAATATCTCAGGTTGTGCCTTGTGTCGTATCGCCCACTGTGACTGCGTGGCAAAAGCTAGCTCTAGAGCCTCTAGGTATTTGCCCTGTTTTCTTGCACCTTCTAGCATCTTTACTATATACTCAGACCCCTTATGAAATGGCACATATCTAAGAGTCAGTTTTATCTTTCCGCTGTTTTTTTTGAGTATATCTTTGACAAAAGGATAAAAGTCTGCACAGGTTCCGCATGCAGGGTCAAGGAATTCTACTATGTGTACTTTGGCATTTTTTTCACCTATTACTACAGCACTGTCTCTATCCAATAGTGATGCATTTTTCTGTACATTTGCAGTAGTCTTGTCTGCTTCAGAGCTTTTATACAGATATCCTCCTCCTGCAAAAAGTAAAATAAGTCCGATTGCAACGACCACAACAATTTTTTCTTTTTTCATATTAACCTCTTTTTTTTGTAATAAATAGCAAAATAGCAATTATACTAAATGCGATAAACGAGAGCATTGGTATGGTTATAAATCCAAACCACTCAATATATTTGGTCGAGCATGGAATACCCTGTACGCATGGACTGGCACTCTCTGGCACTATACCGTAATGGATCATATTGTGATATAGAGCCATAAGCCAGCCTAATCCCACAAATGGTATAGAGTATGCTAAATTGCTTTTCTCCAGCGACATCATGTCTATAGTCAAAATGATAACTAGCGGATACATCATGATTCTCTGATACCAACATAGAGTGCACGGCACAAATTGCATGAACTCACTAAAAAATAGACTGCCAAGGGTGGCTACGGTAGCTATAATCCAAGCCATGAATATACTTATCCAATATGATGAAGCTTCATTGTTCATTGGCACGCTGTTTTCTCCTGATATTTTAATATAAAAAGATTTTATAGATTTACATTAAATAGAATACTTAAAATATTCTAAATCTTGAAAAAAATGAGCCTTTAAAGCCTTTGGGTGTAAAATCCAAAAAATTTGTACAACCCAACAAAGGCAAAACGATGAATAGTATTTGTAACAAAGAGGCATTAGCATACCATAGCATACCATGAAGGTGGCAAAACTGGAATAAGTATTACCAAGCCGTGCCGACACACAGCATGACCTATCTATGGCATACACGCCTAGTGTTGCTGTTCCTTGTCTAGCGATTGCCAAGGAACAAAATTTGGCATATAAATATACCAGCAAAAGTAATCTTGTGGCAGTAGTGTCAGATGGTTCTGCTGTATTGGGTTTGGGCGATATTGGGCCTTTGGCAAGTAAGCCTATTATGGAGGGTAAGGCAGTGCTTTTCAAGAAATTTGCAGAAGTAGATGCATTTAATACCAAATCCAAATAAAATCATATACCCAAAATTGCTCATATTGCACACATCTATACCATACTCTAAATTTGAATTAGCTACGGCTAGTTCTGCATTTAGAGTATGGCATACCTGTATGCAACCTAAACAGATTTATGATATATCATTTAATTTGTATTTGGTATAATATTGAGCTTGGAGTGCATAGTGCAGAAGAGATTATTGCGGCTACTATTGTCAAAAAAGCAAATTGTGCTGTGATCCTGAATGCCCGCAGGAAATACCCTTGGGGTGCAAGTTCAGGATGACGGAGCGAATGAACGCAAGATAGCAAACCTTGTCGTCATTCCGTGTTTGACACGGAATCCACGGCCTAGCAAACCAAAAGGTCCGACAACCTAAAAAGGCGAATTGTACCGTGGATCCTGAATGCCCGCAGGAAATACCCTTGGGGTGCAAGTTCAGGATGATGGGGTATTGTGTTTGGGATGACGGTTTTATGGTTCAGAGTGGTGGTTCGTGATTCAGAATGACAAACTTTCAGTCTATAAAATATTTTGAAGAGAAGGCAGAATAATCTTGTCTACTCCCAGCATTATTACTCCAGCAAGCAAACCTCCTGCTACTCCAGCAACTATATCATCTCCCATCACGCCCAATCCACCGCTAACCTCTCGATCAATTTTTCCTATAGTGGAGGGCTTCCATATGTCAAAAAGTCTGAAAGCTAGAAAACTTAAAATAATTGCACTAAATTCTGCATAGGGATAAGAAATCTGTTGCGTGGAGGAGAGTGCAATAAGTAGAGCTAGCCACATACCTACTGCCTCATCGATAACAATCTCTTGCTGATCATGTACCCCAGTGACTTTCTCGTACTTGTTTATTTCAAAAACAGCTACAATACTTACAGTGACAGTTAGTATAAAAAGCGTCCCCATTCCCAAATAGTAAAGAACCAAGAGTCCGACAGGCAGGGCAACAAGTGCCCCGGCTGTTCCAGGTGCCTTTGGACTAAGTCCTGCACCAAAAAATGTAAGAAAAAGTTTTTGTAAATCCATAGTATCTATCCTTATGTTAGAGAGCTAGTGCTGTGTAGCTTAATGAGATTTGCGTAAAACTGCTCTTCGCTTTGTTGTTCTATCAGTCCTGTACTAGGCATTAGAGAGTAGTATAGCTCCTGTAAATTTTCAAATCTATTTGGAAAAATGGATGCTAGAATATGTGCAGAGATCTCTTTTCGCACCAATATTGCTGGGGGGACAAGACCAGCCTTTATTAGCTGCAAGATAGATTCAGAGTGATAATGGACGTGGTGGTGTTGTCCGTGTGGACAGGTTTTTGTATTGACTAGTGTTTTGCAAACATCACAATAGACATAGACATCTATTATTTTTATATCTATATCTATATTTTTGCATTCATCAAAAATCGAGTTGAGAACATTTTTATCGTAGTACAGTCCAAGTCCTCCGTGATTTTCTCCTATTACTAGCTGATCACATCCATAATTTGCTACCAGCAAAGCATCCAAGATAAGCTCATTAAAGCCAGCAAAGATATAGGTATTTTCAAACGGAATAATTAAAATTTTATTTTTGGAGACAAAAGTATCAATAAAGATTTTAAGCGTATTGTACCTTATATCGTAAGAGAGGCTATCTTCTCCAAATGGTTTTCTGAGAAATATAACGATCAGGTCATTCTCTTCCAGCACTCTTCGTATCATTCGCTCATGAACACGATTTAAAGGATTGGCGGATAGGACCATAGAAGAGACTCTTTTGGCTCCTGTTTTTTGTTTCATATTTGCTATTCTACTTCTATTTCCAGACATCAAGGGATACTCAACATGGTATTTGCCTGATATGGCTATATTGCCCATTCTGGCAAGACTGTTTTTCACTCCAGGATGGGATTGGTCAGTTGTGCCGTATATCTGTTTGACTCTTTGCGTAGGATCTATTTCAAATGTCTCATCTACGATTATCTCTCCAACACAGGAGCCATCGCATATCAAGTCAAGAACTTCATCTTTTTTTACAGACTGCAAGAGCTTTTTGTTTTTATTTCCGCTTGGAGTAAGGATGAAAGAGAAAGGAAATGGAATTCCTTTATATCGCTTTGTCTCATCTACCTCTTTTACTGCATCTTTCCCCATCAAGCCAGTAACTGGAAGTAGTAACCCTTCTTCTACAAGAGCTAGGGTAGAAAGAGCTTCAGTGTCAATATATAGAGATCTATTTTTTCTTGAAGAGGTCATATTTTTTCCTTTTTTCCCAAAGACTTTTTCTGGATATTCCCAGCTTTTTGGAGAGTTCTGTATCTGGAAACTTGTATTGAAAATTTTTGACAATATACTGTACATACTCATCTATGGTCAAGACATCATTTTGGTCATACAGCTTGCTATCTGAGTTGACAGTGATGGTTTCAAATGGGGTCTCTATGGTTTCAGAGGTGCAGGCTAGGATGAAACGCTTGCCTTTAAGCTGCCCAAAGAGGCTTTCGCGATCGCCCTTTTTCAGTTTTTCTAAATGAGTCACATAGCCCATATTGTTATGATTTAGCTGCTTTATCTTTTGTACCCAGTCTTTATAGCTTAAGGAGACAAAAACCAGTGGATAACCACTTGATCTGCTTATATCAATTGCCAATTTGTCTACCGTGCGCAAATAGTTTGTTTTGACCACTACAGAGAAGGGTATTTTGTCTAGATTGCACTTATGATCTAATTCATCTAGTAGATCATCTAAGTAGTCCTGATAGAACCTATTTTGTTCTTTTAACTGATGAAATTCGTTGTGGTGTCCTATTTTTCGAAGAAGCTCCTCTATCATAAAAGGTTTGACAATATAGTCTTTTGCTCCTTGTTTAAGTGGCTCTCCAACAGTATCATTATTGATATAGTTTACCATTAGAATGACGATCTTATTTTTATATTTTGATATCAGTGGCATGAAGTTTTGCCCAGGAAGGTTTGTGGAGAGTAGGTAGATGTCACCACTACTGTCTATTGCATCCTTTGCAGATCCAAAAATCTTTACTTCTAAGTCATATTCTCCCAGTTTGCTGGCAATGCTTTGTGCTAGGTATAGCTCATTTTCTACGATTATTACTTTCATAGATTCTCCTTCCAGTTAAAGTACTTTACTGAGCCTACACTATATACGGTTACCCCTTCTTTTCTGCCAACAAAGCCCATATTTTCTGCTGTTGTTGCCTTTATGTTTACTCTGCTTGGTCGTATCCCAAGTATCTCTGATAGCCTCTGTTTCATCCTTTGTTTGTAGGGAAGTAGCTTGGGGGATTGTGCCAATATGGTCATATCTACATTTACTATCTCAAAACCAAAAGATCTGATACGACTCACAACCTCCTCAAGCAGTAGTGCAGAGTCTGCATTGGCGTATGCACAGTCAGTGTCTGGGAAAAGTTCACCAATATCTCCCATGCTTGTGGCTCCCATCAGGGCATCTATTAGTGCATGTATGGCGACATCTCCGTCACTGTGTGCTTTGAAACCAAAAGGGACATCTATAGGTATGCCACACAGCTTCATCTCTTTGCCTTCTTCAAAAGAGTGGATATCAATACCAAATCCAGTCATCATATCAGAAGAAGGAGGTTCTAGACAAGAAAGCTTTTCAAGGTCACTTATGGTTGTAAGTTTATGTGCTCTAGTTGAGCCTTTCACGAACAATATTTTTTCTCCCAGTGCCCTGATTGCAGAGCTTTCATCCGTAAAGTCAGTATCTGCTTCTAGTGCTTTCCTCAATATGTTGACATTGCTAAGTTGAGGTGTTTGCACTATTTTGATCTTCTCTCTATTGATCGGGTCTTCATTTAGATACATCGTATCTACAGCTTTGAGTACAGGAACAATACAGGCAGCATTCTCTTTTGCTGAAATAATGCGTTCAATCATATCTATGTCTATACAGCATCTAGCTATATCGTTAACCAAAACAAAGGCTGTCTCAACATGTTCTAGCGCATTGCTTAAAGAGCTTTGTCTACTGTTACCTCCAGTGACACAAAGATAGTTTGAAAACTGTTTCATGTATTCAATTTCATCTGATGAGCTCACGATAATTATATTTTTAAAGTTAAAACAATTTTGAAATCTATCTGCAACTGCAAGCCATAAAGGCTTTTCTCCTTGGTATAGCCACTGTTTTTTTATTTTAGCTCCAAATCTAGAAGAGCTCCCTGCTGCCAAGAGCACCAATGTAATATCTTGCAAATAAATCCTTTGAAGTCAGAAAGATAATGTGTAACTATCTGTAACGAAATTATACACTTACTAAGCTTGACAGATTCTTTGTTGTGACCATTTTGCTATAGGCATGCCTCTTCTTATCCTTTTTTAAAGGTTTGAGTGGTATAACACAGTTACGACATTTACTTTAAGGATAAAAATGACAAACGAAAATATATTAGAAGCACTGAAAAATGTAACATATCCAGGTTTTACAAAAGATATTGTGACATTCGGATTTGTAAAACATGTAGAGTTGGGTGAGAATAGCGTATTTGTATCTATTGATATCACCTCTTCTGCTGACGAGGTGAAAGGGCAACTTGTAGCTGAAGCTACTACTGAGCTAAAAAAACTTGGTATAAATGATGTCCAAGTACATATAGAGGCACCAAAGCCTCCAAGAGAGATGAGTAATACCATGAGTGGCAAAAACATAGCTCCTCAGGTCAAAAACTTCGTTATGGTAAGCTCTGGCAAAGGAGGGGTTGGCAAATCAACTACTTCTGTAAACCTAGCTATATCGTTGGCAATGCAGGGTAAAAAAGTTGGTCTGCTTGATGCGGATATATATGGGCCAAATATCCCTAGAATGATGGGTCTAAATGAGCAGAAGCCAGAAATCGTAGGAAATAAAGTACAACCCATGAAGGCATTTGGTGTAGAGATGATGAGTATGGGTTCTCTTATGGAGGATGGACAGTCTCTGATCTGGAGAGGTGCGATGGTGATGAAGGCTATTGAGCAGCTCTTAAGAGATATCTTGTGGAGTGATTTGGATGTGCTTGTCATAGATATGCCACCAGGCACAGGTGATGCACAACTGACGCTTGCCCAATCCATCCCTGTAACAGCAGGTATTACTGTGACAACACCGCAAGAGGTTTCATTGGACGATAGCAGGAGATCTCTTGATATGTTTGAGAGGCTTCATATACCTACGGCTGGTGTGATTGAGAACATGAGTGGTTTTATCTGTCCATCTTGCGATGAAGAGTCAGATATATTTGGTATAGGGACATCCAAGGCTGTTGCGGAGGAGTTCAACACTGAGCTTCTTGCTAGGATCCCAATAGAGCCAGCAGTACGAATAGGTGGCGACACTGGTCAGCCAGTATCTTACTTCAAAACAGACTCCGAGACAGCTAAAAGATATCAAGAAGCTGCATCTCAACTGTGGGTATTTATAGAAAAAGTAAATGCTGATGGCGGTGCAGATAATTCTGCGGTTCAGCCCACTACACCTCCTGGTGTTAGTGCATGTTCATCGAAATAAAATACCAGTTCGGTATACACACTAAAAGCCTAACAGCTTTGTTTCGATAAAATACATCTCCCAAAACCCGTAACCTCTCGGGTTTTTGAACTATAGTTTCCTTAGTCGGGGTGTGGCGCAGTCTGGCTAGCGTGCTACCTTGGGGTGGTAGAGGTCGCAGGTTCAAGTCCTGTCACTCCGACCATTTATCCATGCTTTTCTCAAATTTTGCTACAATAACTAAAAATATCACAAGGCTCTACACATGACAAAGATAGAACAACTCAAAAACCTACTCGAAAATGAAATCATACAAGATCTAGAAGCGGCTATAGACGAGACTTTCCAAATGGTAGAAAAAGAGAAAACCATCTCTTTGGCAGACCGTGAGGATCTAGAAGAGATGCAAGAGATGCATCAGGAGTGTCGAGATATTCTTGTTGAGATAGAAGCCAATGAGATGGAAGAGGACGAAGCTACAGAGCTACTTGCAGAGCTGGTGGAGATGAAGACAGAGTAGGGTATATCGGCATTTGCCATATGTATGAGATATAGGATACTATTGCCACAATCACAGATAAGGAAATACACTAAGAGTATAATGAGATTTTGAAAATATGATATAATTGTTCATCAATTAGCAAAGGAGCTATCATGTCAATAGTAGAAGAAATTTTTTAGATGTATCACCGTTGAAGTCCTTGGATAAATTACAATTGGTAGACAAAATACTCTCATCACTTAATCCTATAGATGAAAAGTTAGAAAAGATATGGGCAAATGAAGCAGAAGATAGAATCACAACATATGACAAAGGCATGTTGTCTGCTGTATCAGCCAAAGATGTATTTGAAAAATATCAAAAGTAATCTATGTTTTCTGTAGAATTTTTAGATAGTGTAAAATAAAGTTCGCAATTTTAATTTATGATACTCTTTCAAAAGCAAAGAAACGGAGTGCAAAATGAAAATAAGCGAACGAGAGTTATTTCAACATATGATGATAGGTTTTATGACAGAAGTAGATCCAATGCTTGCGATGCTCAAATGGATTACCGAGCAGTTGATGCAGATAGAGGCGGAGATTAAAGTAGGAGCCAATAAGAATGAACATAATACAGATAGAAAGACCTACTTCAGTGGTCACAGAGTCAGAAGATTTGATACCAGAATGGGAACGATGTATCTGATGATACCCAAGATTCGGAATGGTGGCTATGTGCCTTTTTTTGTGACTGCTAAGAAGAGAGGTGAAGAGGCACTGATTAGCATTATTCAAGAAGCTTATATCAATGGTGTCTCAACCAGAAAGATAGAGCGCCTTGCCAAAGAGATGGGGATAGAGGGTATCTCTGCTTCACAGGTATCACAGATCAATAAAGGCTTGGATGAACAAGTAGAAGCATTTAGAAACAGACCATTGCAGACAGAA
>JAECMU010402796.1:0-15775 GCA_016106625.1 Dracogyra subfuscus
TTAATCCGAGGCAATATTAGCATGTAGATCCATTGGAAAATAAATGGTGGTGCGCAACCTTTACCTTGGATGCCAGGGTTTCTGCCAGACGGTAAAACGGGTATGGCGCCATACCCAAAGTGTTTTGATAAAAAAAAAATTATGTTTACCTTTTGACTAAATTAATTACTCTTTATCATTATTGTATGATTTGTTTTAACCCAAACTCTAAAAATAACCCATTTTCTTTCTTGGGGGACCCCCACATACCCTCTGGTATGCATTCAGTTTCATAGCACCATACCCAAACATTTCTTTCTGTCAGAAACACTGGATGCATTTTACCACATAAAATAACAAAACATTTTTAGAATAAAAAATAGTCTGCTTTTACAGGTCCTAATATTGTCAGTGAAATGAGCAGGGGTTTTTTGGGGTTTTTTTCAAATCACCGAGTTTTTAGCTGTAGTTATATGTTGAATATTGAAGTAAGTTTACCCTGTTTCAGACAATTGTTCTTTGAATTTTGGGTTTCACATGAACAATGATACAGGCAGGAATATTAATGATGCAGGAATCGCGCTGAAAGCTTTTTCTAGCTTAACGGCCCCGTGACTTGCTAACATCAGTAAAATGTGAATACAAAGTCTAGAAGCGGGCAGCATAGCCCAGTGGTACAGTGCCCGCCTGATGCGCGGTCGGTCTAGGATCGATCCCCGTCAGCTAACCACTGGGTTTTTTTCTCGACATAACCATATGTCCGACGCCGATATAACCGTATTCTAATGTGTTGAGTGCGTCGTTAAAAAAAACAAAACAAAAAAAAACAAAAACAAAACAAAGTCTAGAAATGTGATTTTTTATAAATTATTGTCCTTTATGTATTAAAGATAACTGATTATTAAATCAAGGCCTGGTATCTAAAGTGGGTTTCTTCTGTGCCGAACAGCTGCAGTTTATAGTATTAAGGTTGTCCCATGTGCCTAACCTGCAGTTTATAGTATTAAGGTTGTCCCATGTGCCTAACGGCTGCAGTTTTAACACATATTGGGGTGTTTTGAAAACTTGTTTTGATTAGATATTGTTCCTTGTTTTTAATGTATAAACAGCATGCGTGTTATATGTTCTGATTTGCATTTTTTAATTATTATTCAGTGTTTGAAGAACCAGAAGACCCAACCAATCGCAGCTTCTTCTCGGAAATTATATCTAGTATATCTGATGTTAAGTTTAGTCACAATGGTAGATACATGATTACAAGAGATTATTTATCTGTGAAAGTTTGGGACTTGCATATGGAGAATAAGCCTGTGGAAACGTATCAAGTTCATGAATATCTCCGCAGCAAATTGTGCTCTTTGTATGAAAATGACTGTATATTTGACAAGTTTGAATGCTCATGGAGTGGGGACGACAGGTAAGTCGGAGTTTGTGAAGTTTTTGTGTTAGTTTTTGTTTTTAACATCTTTTGTTTATATACCGGTATATATAAATTTTTACATTTCAACTTTGTTAACTCTTGTGAATGCAAGATATGTATGTGATTGATAAGAAGCCAGCAAGTATATGTTAAAAGGGTGAGGCGTTTCTAACATTTTGTGCATGGGAACTATTTATAATTGTACTAGATAGCCCAAATTGAACTATGTAGTTCATAAAATGGAAGTTCATTTCAAGATAACATTAAATGTCTAGAATTCTAGAGCCATTCAGTTAATTATATCTCCTTGGCTATAGGCTGTAAGTATTGATACGGAAAATCTTATGTTTCATTCTTTTAAAAATTGATGTATAAGTATGGCATTGATACATCAAACATCTGAAGCTCCTAAACATCAAATTACAGGAATATTTTGTTTTCAAAATCTTGATTCCCTTTATTTCTAGTCAATTAAAAATTGATTAGCAGCTACTGTTTAGTGTGTTAAAAATTATGAGGCGATATCTGAAACTTGTGTAGCGAATCGCAGATTGATATGGAACAAAATGTTCCCTGAATTTGTTTGTTTTTGTAGCGGGCAGCATAGCCCAGTGGTACAGTGCCTGCCTGATGCGTGGTCGGTCTAGGATCGATCCCCGTCGGCTAACCACTGGGGTTTTTTCCTCGACATAACCATATGTCCGACGCCGATATAACCGCAGTTAAAATGTGTTGAGTGCGTCGTTAAACAAAACACAATTTTTATATTTTTTAATTGTTTGTTTTTGTCTTTCAGACACGTCATGACAGGCTCCTATAACAACTTCTTCCGAATGTTTGACCGTGATCATAAAAAAGACTATACTCTTGAGGCGTGTAGAGAAAACATGAAGCCACGGACAGTTCTCAAACCACGTAAAGTTTGCACTGGAGGCAAGCGTAAAAAAGATGAAATTAGTGTGGATTGCTTAGACTTCAATAAAAAGATTCTTCACACTGCGTGGCACCCAGCAGAAAACATCATCGCCATTGCAGCAACGAATAATTTGTATATATTTCACAGTAAAGATTAGTGAACATTTTACTTAGTTTGGAGAGTATTCAAATTGGTGCCAGTCATCCTTCACTTGAGGGTTGCTCCGTGAACTTGTTTGGTGCAAGTATAAATCAAATTAATGCAGTCCGGTGGAAATACTGTTTGTATCAGAGTTGCTAGTCCTCCCTAGAAGAGAAAGGGGAACAAAATATGTGAAGCTATATTGGCTCATTCCGTGGAAACCAGCTTGAAAAACAAAATGTTTAGAACAATGCTGTTGGTATGTTTCACAGAACAACCTTGTTTAAAATCTCTTCAGTTTTGAGGTTGTGTTCCATCTTAAATCATGCCTTCTAACATTTCAACCTGCATGTTTCACCTGCAAATGTGTATCAATAAACATATTTACCTTGGTGTGTAAACTGGATCAATCACACATATATATATATATATAGTAGCTTTTCTTTTGAATAACAAAAGCCACATGGTTTATTCTTCAAATAACAAAACCATTTGTGTTTTTGAGATAGTTAATTTTATAACTCCGTATTAAAGGAATGGAAGGGTATAAACACCTAAAAGTGCATGGGATACAATGAAAATGTAATTTACTTTGGGCGTGTACCAGTGTCTTCAGTTAATACAGTTGGGTTGTACTTTGAAAATCCTACACTTGTTAATATTACACGTGTGCACCTAGTCTAGCAATAAACATGAGTCCTGTTAAGTGAAGTAGTCTAAAACTTTTGACCAGAGGAAGTGAAATTATTTCATTTAAACGGTCATAACAATTTTTATGCTGTAAATTAACCAGTACAGAATTTGACCATTTAATTTGAAAAAGATGTTAAAAAATTTAATTCCTAAATATAATTCAATATTACTACTGTATATTGTTAAAAATCGTAGCACCAGGACTGCTAGCTCTATAATGAAACCAGATGTTTGTGCATTATCAGCACTAGCATTCATGAAGATTCGCTAAATCATGGTGTATAATCTTTGTGCGATGTGATAAATAATTGTTAATGGGAGAAAATAAAATCAGTATTTTCATTGTAGTAGCATGATTTTTTTTTTTTTAATTAAATTTATTCGAATTAAAAACAAGTAGGTCCGTTTCTTGAATACTGGTGGTAACATGTTAAGTGAATATGGGATGAGGGAGGAACTAAAAAAATCGGTCTTTAGAAATATGTAATTTGTATTTCAGTGAAACTCTTTTGGCTCCAGTGCTGTTTCTCAACCTCATGCATATACTTCACTCACTAACACTGTTTGTAACGGGCCTCGAAATTCTTGTTTTCTGGAATTCCATATTTTTTATTATAGTGCTACCTGAAAAAGACAATCACACAAATACACAAGATGCTGACTTGTTTATTGTTGTATACCTTGTTAATCCCTCGTTTTCATTTAGACGTGAGACTGGACGTCAACATGTGTTCATTATTTACAGTTGATGAGTAAAGCCTTGTTCAGTTCTTGATTGTATTTATTTCACAGGGCACAATACTTGACATGAACCATTCTTTTTATGTGACAGTTATGCAAAACTGCCAATTGGTTACATGGTGAATCGTAATCCATTCTGTTTACAGCGATTGGATAGACCACATAAATAAGATTCACATAAAACAATTTGTTACCTAGATTACAATCAAGTGAACCTATTTATTACTTAAGATTTTGAAATTATGTCCCCCGTTTCAATAATTTCTGAATATATTGTTGCTTTCATTGAAATACCGTGATGAGAACTGATCTGTAGATTTTAGGAGATCTTGATGTATTGTGCCTTGATAAATTCATAATTGGTCTTGTTTCTCTTAAATATAGTTATGTTATATGGTAGTTATTCTGAACACAAATTCCGAGGCCTGTACATAGTGACACCACATTGACTGAAATTAAAAAATAGATATATTCATGAGCCATTTGTCTTGTCACAACTGTTTTATATAGTCAACTTAGTATTCTTTGAGTGGGTAAGTTGTGAATCATGTATGTTGTACAATGCTGAATTGAAAAAAAAAAAAATAACTAGTGCTTATTTGTTTTGTGCCTTTGTATTGTATTGACAGTTTGTTCCTTTGTAAGTGAATTTTGTCAGCAACCATTTTATATATTTTAAAATATTTTAATTATTTTTAAGTATTAAAATGGTGTAATCACTTTTGTTCTTAATAAGGTGTTAAGAAATACACCATTTAGGTTACACAGTAAGTTGTCTTGATTTATTAAGGTGCAAAATACTTCAGTGATAATGTTTTACTTCCAAGTTTGCATTTAGGTGAGCCAGAAATTTTGAAACATGTACACACACACTTAAACAAAAATGCTGAAAATGTAGTTAACAAAATTATTAAAAAGGTTAACCCACCTGAAATTTGTGCAGAGGTTTTGCAGATCGCTTTGAAATGTTCAAACTGATTAAGCATTTTGAAGATGAAAGACTTAACTACTCAACTGAAAATGCTTGTGCCATTTTGTAAGCAGTTTTTGCATATTGACCATGTGCAGACAAAATCAGATTTTTTAGGGCTACTCCGTGATTCTCTTTTATATCTCTATTCAGATATTGATCATTATAATTTCAAGATCTGCCCTACATATTTCAGTATACATCTTCATAAGTTGGGGGTCTAATTCAATACTCTCTCGCAACTTTGTGATCTCAAAGTGCAATGCTAAAAGAGGCTTTGTTGTCTAGCAGAGCCTAAGAGAGCTTTGTGAATTGGGCCCCAGGTGGAATTGTTCTGGTAATATTCCATATTGCCCCTGTAGTAATGGATATGATTGCTCATATCTGATCTACAATGCATTTAAAAGATCATTGATTTTTTTTCTTTATTTCTTTTTTTCCCCTCACTAGTTTTATTCTACCTTTCAAATACTTCATGTCTTCTCTACTTCTTAATTGTTGTCTTGACTTCATTTTATTCATCTAGCATTTTAGATTAACTAATCTTGGATAGTAGACATTCCAAGTTTTCATGTTTTGTTAGCAAGTGTTTAAGTGGTTATTGCTGTTCCAACATGCAGTTAAACATGGTGGTTTTAACACTTCCTCCCCGCACTCCCTATTTGAGAAGAAATTATGAAATGTGAATGCCATAAGCTCATTGTAGCTGGGCAGTGGTTGAATAATGTACAATAGATGACAGAAACCCAAAGAGAGTTTGTTGGTTATCAAGTGTGTAAGTTGTTTCAAGTTGATGGAAGACATTTTTACTATTTGAAAAGGGCTGGACAGATCTGTCAATTTAGTATAGTTTTGAAGTACCGCACAAATGTATAGTTTGCTCATTGTTAACTTTTGAGAGAGAAAAAGGAAGTAATTTTCTTATTGATTATTTAATGAATAGAAATTGACAAAAGTGCTCATAATTCCAACTGTATATGTTTAATGTTTCTGAAAATAACCATCTATTTCTAATTGTATTGGCAGAGACTTAAATGAAATTTAAGGATTATGAAAGATGTTGAGCCAAAATTAGCTTCATATTGGAGGTTTTCTACTGTTTAATTAAAGGCATACAGTGTCTTGACTATTGATCGGTTCTTGTAATCTATTGAGGATATTGTATTGGAAAAATAATTTTATATTTTCAATATTACCTAATAAATATTTACTGTGCTCAGTTTTTGTAAAGTGTCCAGTCACTAGCTCTTAATATTTCCAGATCCAATTGAAGAGTAAGAAAAAATAAATAAAATTGAGACTTGTTTTATACCAAAGTATTATTTTATCAGTCATGTAAGTCATGACAACATTTCTTTAAAACATGCTTTATTTTTCTTTTTAACACCATTGCCGTTAATACATTTTAGAGAACTGTAACTAATAAAGAACCGATAACGTTCGAAAAAGTATTTCAGTCATTAAAAATGCTAAGATGAATTTCATACATTCCTTTATAGTGCAATAAAACAACTTGATGGCTTTGGATAATGTTTCAGTATATTGGTAGTTTGTATCCGATGATGTAGATTTTAGTGTGTACATTTAGAAGTTGACATTCCAAATAGTAGAGTGGACCAGTTCAGTCTCACTCTTGACTGCATTAAACTATTGAGATGGTGGGGTTTTTCTCTCACACTGTACCTTTTCCTGTAGGGTTTGACAAAACATCGAATACTTTGATCTTGTGTCTTAAGCCTTTAGCAAAAAATGTTTAAACTACATGTAGAAATAATAAATTATTCTTAGTTGGGTTTTGAAAAAAAATCAAGAGCTCAAAATAATTGGTAGGGTGTTTTTTGTGATACTGACTTTCAGTGTTTTGAACCCCCTCGGATTAAATTGACTGGGCCGCAGTTGCACTCTTACTCTTCTAAAACAAAAAATCTTGACAAACAATTCTGCCACTGCAGTTTGTTTTGATCTAATGTGATTGATCATTGTGCATGTGTGTTGTTGTTACGTTAATGTAACTAGCTATTATTGTAAGATCGGATCTAAAACCTTGTTATCATGGTTTATTCTTCACTTTTTTCAATGCTTGATTCACCTAATTGGTCTAACAGTTCTGACATGCCTGTTGCCAGGATATATTTTTAAGACTATTTTTTATATGTATTATTTGAAGAAAAAAAAATAATGTGGGTGGGATGCACATTATATTATAAACCAGTTATAGAGGAAGTCTGATATCTTTGTTTTATTTTCACATATAAAGCAGTACATAGTTAAGTATGTTCAAAACTGGCTTGAGTAAGATTGGAAGAAAAGTAACATCTTCTTCAGTTTTATATTTATTACAAACCAGGTTTGTGCTGTGGAGTAAGCTCACTTGAATTTAAGAATTCTAAACTTAACATCTCAATTTGACTGCGTGAAAATGATATATACATGTAACCTGAATAATTTGGAGCATGAACAGCGTGTGTGTATTAAACTAACGACAATCAAGATAAGCATGCTGAGGTGTATTTCCGTACTGTCACAAAACAATTATACAATTATTCAGTAGATTAAAAAGCAAAAATGTAACTTAACATGGTATTTTTTAACAAAATAGTGGGGGGTTTTCTCGCTTTAGTTTTTTTAAAGGAAAAAAAGCATATATAATATTTATTTGATAAATATAACATTGTTGTATTAAGATAGGAGGGGGTTGACGAGAAAATTTGGTTGCTGTTGCTCAAAAGATATACATAGAAACTAATGTGGTTTGTTTTTGCCAAATTAACAATTAGTGTACATGTAGCTTGTTTTCATTTCCCAGCAACTTGAGATTGTTATATCAGTATTGTTCATGTACATACAGGAACAAAGCCTTTGTGATAATGTGTTTGGACCAAGGTGATACATCATGTATATGTACTTAATGAAATTCAGCAGTGTCCATATTGTGTAGATGGTGAGGCTATTTGCCCAGTGTTTAAAAACAGTTCAGGTCAATCTTACCATTAGCTTGTATTTCCCTGTGCAAGTAGTCTTCACCCAATGTCAGAATGCTGAAGCAATAAAGAAAAGTACTATTGTCTGTTTTGTTTGTTGTTTAATCTGATGGGAGGTGGTGGGGTGAAGTCTCCTGGTGCTGTCTGGATGGAATATAGCTCCGTGGTAAGTTTGTGTCCTCCATTGATTATCATGCTAACCGATACATTCAGTGGCGCAGTGCTTAAGCTATTGAACTACATGCTGGTATGTTCTGATCCCAGTCTAGGCATGGTATATTTAATCCAGATGCAGACTCCAAACACACAGTGCTTCACAAGGCTCAGTGGGTAGTTCTAAACAACTTGCACTGACCATTGATCTATTAACTGGTTTAACAAAGGCCATAGTTTGTGCTATCCTGTCTGTGGGAATCGTAAATAAAATGTGCTACCCCTGCCGAGTTAGGTATGGCTACTAGGCCATTTTTTGTGAACATTACTAACTGTACAGGAACCACAAATTAATGACGTTTGGGAAAAATGGTAAAACATTTTTCCCCTAAAACTGGCATATATTTTTGTTGCTCGAATTACTTTCTTTTTTTTTTTTGCTCCCTAGTCCACAAATTACACTATACAGACCACCCAGGACAAGACATTTCACAGTATATGAGGTCTTGTGTACAATGATTTATGAAGCAATAATTGTTTTTATTTATTGAAATTAATTGTGTCCTGCACACGCCTCTACGTACAAGTCTTGGGTTCTAACCCTTTATACTGTTTGGTTTGGTAGCTTCAGACTGGTTTCTTCTTGTATGCGGATGCCAAAAGATTGGCGTGAAATGTTCAAGAATAACTGCATTTCTTGAATTTCCCACGATGGTTGATGGTATGTAGCCCTGATTGTGGGGAAAGTACATATTTGATTCCTTTCTACTTGAGGGGTTTGGATGCAAGTTTCTTCTGATCAAGAACCTAATGTTTGACATCAATACCAGTAGATTGAACAGTGAAACCTCTCAAAACAGGCTTTTTACAGAGACCCATTCTGAAAACCAGGACAGCACTTAACACACCTAAACTGGATCCCCGTCTTTGTCCCAAGGGTGTCCGGTTTAGAAGGGTGTTACTGAAGTGAGGACAGCGGGTTTCCTCGCCATATAACCGTGAATAAAATGTTGAGGATGTTAAACTTGATTCATTTCAATCCCGGATGACTGATTTCCAACAAAACTGCATCGTTAATTAAAATTAGCTCCACTATTACATGTGGATCTAACCGCAGCCAGTTGAAGCTCATGTCCACCAATCAAAACCTTACTTGCAGAACCATGCCAGTGATTTAAAAATATTTTTAAAACATTCAGAATTATCCTGAGCATATGACATGTTTTGTGTGAATTACAAATTCCTTATTTAGACCAGTAGAACTAATTTTAAACAAATTGCTAACAGCACTGCGTAGACTACTATGTCTGTAAATAATACTTTAAATATGGACCATACAAAGTCTATTTTAGTGGCCGCAGTACAGAGAACCATACCAATACGTACAGGATTGGTTATCAGTCTTCAATTTTACATTACAAATTATTTATTTATTAAAAACCCCCAACTAAATCAGTCTTCAGTGTTATATTACAAATATTTATTTTATAAAATAAACATATTTTAAGGCATTCGTAATTAACATGACATGTCGTATACCCTCAGGTGTAGTGGAGCTAATTTTAATTAGACTTGCTGTCGCCACTTCACATCTTTTCAATTAGAAGCAAGGGATCTTTTATATGTACCATCCCACAGACAGAATAGCACATACCACAGTCTTTTATTTACCAGTTGTGGTGCACTGGCTGCAACGAAAAATGGATCACAAGGTCTACATTTGCTTACAGATTATTTTTATTGTAACATTTATGAACATTAAGACTCCATATCCAAGGATACAAAATAGTATGTGACAACTAAACAACTGTTCTTGATTTCAAATGTGCATGACCAGTTCTTTCAGCAAACTGGTAGTGGAACTGCAAACTGAATGACACAAGGGCACGTGCTTATAAAAAGTTTTATTGGATTCCTGACTCGATCTGACGTCACAAACATACATTATTACATAATGAGAATATATTTGTATTTTCATTGGCCAAAAACCAGTCACATGACCTTCCGTAAATTGTGATATTGCCTTCGGTTGCTGCCCCTCCGGTCCGATCAAAAGTGATATTGCCCGCTGAAAGTTTACCAATGCGAACAAAGAACAAATGAAATATGATCCAATCAGTGAACGCGTAACGTGAAGTGAATTGATGTCACCATCAAATCTGATATCTTCGGTCCATAAAACATGATATTGCCCTCAATGACGGTCAATAATTGATAAATATGTATGGCGTTGTCATGACGTTATTGTCTCAGACTCTTAATAATCTAGACTTAAGTTTTATAAGCACCAGTCCAGATTCTTCATCTGTTTGAAGAAATGATATTATTTACGTTTTAGTATGGTGGACTGATTGTACAACTTTCACAGCAAATCAAGACTTGCTGCTGAACGAAATGTACCCCAATTTCAGTAGCCATCAGTTTGGCCGATTTGAAATGCTACAAACTAAATTTAGGTCCTGTTAGGGTCACAATATTGAAGTTTCAAATTTGTCAAGATATTTGTCTGAAAAAAACACACATCATAGTCTGACGTACACAATGCTTTACCAGACTCATGAATCGCTTCTAGCGATTCTAGGTCACCAATTTAGAAATGGTAGTTACAAATTCACGATAATTCAGCACCTTATTTGTGTCCAGCACGAATCAGTTTAAGCTAACCGTTTAATTCCAGTTTCAGGCACCCAAGAATAAATAAAAAATAGTCTCAAATTCAGAACCTAATATGTGTCCAGCACAAATCGGTTCAAAGTTGAAAGTTCCAGCCTGTCTAGGAATCCGATTAAAGATAGCAGTGACAAACTGCTTGATGTATAAAATAATTCTTTCCTAATTCAAACCATGACAATGTACCATGTGGCAACCATACACTTGATCTCAATTTGGTATTTAATTGTCCATGGTAAATGGCTTTTGTACCAAATTCAAATCTTTATGGATGTCTGCTGTTAAAAAAACATATCCTAATATGTATATTTATTGTAAACTGCATATTGATGCTGAGCTGAAACATTGTGAAGGGTCCTCTTCTCAATTCATCAGTCACTGCAGTAACACTTCTTTGTGGTTTACCAATCTGCACTACTGTGACATTGCTGTGGACATCTTAGATGATCTCAGTGGTGATACCCTGGGCTTGTTTGTCCACAGTAAAATGAGATTAAATGTTTTGTACATGGACATATGCAGTTAAATAAACAGCATATTGACTCCGATTGGAAAACTGGTAAGTCTTCCTCTTATCAATTCATTGGTGAACACATCAACACTTGGTTTACCAATCTGCATTACTGTGGGCCAGATAGTCCATGCGACCAATACACTGGGCATGTTTGAACAAGATGAATTGAGAATTTAATGTTTTGTACCAAATGCATGTCTTTATAAATAGACATATGCAAATATATCTATTGTAAACTGTGTATTGATGCCGAGCTGAAAGATTGTGGAAGTGTTCTCTTCTTGATTCATCGGTGCATACATCAACGCTTCTGCATGCTTTACCAGTCGGCACTACTGTGGGCCAGATAGTCCCTGCGGCCAATACCCTGGGCCTGTTTTATCTGCATTGCCTCCAACTTGGGACAGTCAGCAATACGATGACCAAGACCATCACAGTAAGAACACCCGACTTCTCCTGAAAAGAGAAAATATATTGAAGAAATCCCTGGGGGCAATAAAGACTGGCAAAAATATAAATATAAAAATTACTGTATTCTTGGAATAAATAAATGTACAGAGACAAACTTCAAAAGCAGATGACTCAGAGATCAGAGAATGAATTGGTACACAGCAAGTTGGATGAAGTACTTTACTGCATTTTCACTTCACAGGACAAAAGCACAGTGTAAACAAATTTTAAAATAGTTTGGGTTTTTTAAGATGTACAGGACGTGAGGGTTGGGACATTTAGTACAAATAATATATAAGTAGGATGAAGGAGTTCATTTACATAAACCAGTGTTTTATAAAAGCCTTCTGAATTCAGATGAAAAATCCAACAACAGGTATAAAACGTGTGCAATCCATGCTCCTAATTGATCCCAAAGTACTTTTCAGCATGGAAGATTGATGTACACTCATAAAAACAAAACAAAATGGGGGGAGGGGTTAATGATCAAATGTACAAAAGATGCACATGAAAGAAGGAGGTCAACAAATCCTAGATTTTGTGTACATATATATACTTTATGGATGGTCCCACAGAATAAGTACATACCATCAATCTCAAGGTATTTCTCACTCTCCGACTGCAGCTGAGCAAGACACAGAGGGATTTTCTGCTTGGCTTCTATCAGCAAGTGCTTCAGATCCAAAAGAATCGACTCCTCTGTGTAATTAAAAACAACGTGACCTGAATACTTCACACAAATCTTGGCATATTTAAATATCGGATTATAACACTGTATATTTGAAACATGCTGACTGGATTCAATCAACACTGTATATCATTTGACCCATGTTAATATTGTTATATAAAAATAGTCAGCATGCTTTAAGTTATCTTCCTTCATCTAGCACCCATTTTAAATTAGTAAAAATGATCTGCTTTTGTACGACAAACGCCTATTACAACCACTGTTACCATGTTTCATTTAACATGCGGGTATAGGCATTTTATAATGGAATTTTCATACAGGGTAGCACATACCATGTTTAAGACACATGTGTAATACTGACTACAACAAAGAAAATGGGTTTAACCTTCAGCACCACAACTATATTTCCCACACTTAATGCTGTCTATAACTAGCAACAAATAATCGACTTGATGGTTCATATTTGCTATAGGGAAATCACTAACGGCAGTAATAGTTTAAATGATGTTAAAACTTACCAACAGACTTGTTAATAAATGTTGTGGCCAAACCTGTCCTCCCACAACGTCCTGTACGTCCAATTCTGTGAACTAAAAAAAACAAAACAAAACTAATTACTGACAATCTGAGCATTACTAGAACAATTGCGACATTGTATAACTGTAGTTAAAATGTGTTGAGTACATCATTAAATAAAAACATTTTCGTTTTTTTCTTTTCTTCTCCAGAACGAAGATCCTTATGTCATTATTATTTGTTTAAATAAATTAAACAACGTTAAAGTTTTGAAAAGGCAAAAAACAATTAACCATATAAAACTCGACATTGTGCTATAACTTTCTAGATCTTATATGCTGACTTAAGGAGTAAAGCTACGTCCAAGTTGTAGGCAAAGTCAGTTCCATCTCTATATTAGAATTATTATACTTATTGAACCACTAACCATAGTTTTCAATATCTTCAGGCATGTCGTAGTTTATAACATGCTGAATATCGGGGAAATCTAAACCCTTGGAGGCCACATCTGTAGCAACGAGGACATCTTTCTCCCCTTTTCGAAACTGTTCTATTGATCGACTTCTTTCCTCTTGATCTGAAAGCACAACACAAACATGAACCCTTATTTCTTTTAGTTTCTTGTCTGGATTTAAGCCTGCAAAGTTCCATCATACAGATACTATTGTTGTAATTTTTTATAAAGGGGAGGTGTTATGAAGATACTATAGGATATGCCCACATTATCCTAACTCCTTCATACCTTCCCCATATTTGTTAGGAACTCTCCTAGTATGCAGTTTTTAGTTCATAAGTTCTGATGAATAAATAGAGGCTATTTCATGGGTTTTTTCTAATATGATTTTTATGTCAACGAGTGGTGTGTGAAAACCATATTTTCACGAATTGCAAAGCAATGAGTGAAAATGTGGTTTTCACACATCACGAGTTCACATAAAAATCGTATTCAGAAAAATATCATGAAATGGTCTATTTATTATATACATATTTCAACATTTTTGACAATATTTTTCACTTTTTGGTATCTTTCACTTATCCTATCGAACACATTTAATGTCATGATATATTTCTTCCTCTGGAACTTTTCCAGAAAATTTACTTCACCATGGACTTTTAAAAAAGAAATTAGATTAAAATGTATCTTTATTAACATTTAATTCTTACCCTTACACTCGATAACACTACATTTTGTCATCATTATTTAGCTTTGTATTCAATTCGTTTTAGATATTTTATCGTTATTGCACTTAATATCCCTTTTTTATAGGATTTTTCATTTTTCTAATACGATTAGATGCATTGCTAATCATCAAATTTAAATACAAAGAACCAAGACAAAGGGAGATAATTTAATCATGCACTTTTACAAAAATGTAAATACGACTTCTATATTTTCACTGTATACAGTGAAAATATGACTTTTCACCGGATACGACTTTTATGGTTTCCGTAGATCTATATATTTCACTGCTATGTATATAATAGATGTTCCTTCCCCATTTATGACTTTTTTAGCTCTTTTTTTAATTACCTTCATTTAAGTATAGTACAGGTTTTTTCAATTAAAAACAAAATATGGTCAGCTTTTATTTTTTAAGACCCTTTTTCTTTGTTTAATTTTATGTTCAACTCAGCATAATCATAAAATAATTTTACTTAATAAAAATGTCTCATACGAGAATAACTGACTGCATAGCATGAAATTATAAAGTTAATATTTGTTTTGTTTAATGACACCACTAGAGCACATCGATTTTAATAATCATAGGCTATTGGATGTCAAACATTTGGTAATTTTAACATATAGTCTTAGAGAGGAAACTAAAAAATTTCATTAGTAGCAAGGGATCTTTTATATGTACAATCCCACAGACAGGATAGCACATACCACAGCCTTTGTGCACTGGCTGGAACCAGAAATAGCGCAATGGGCCCACTGACGAGGATCAACCCCCAAACCGACCACATATTAAGCAAGCATTTTACCACCGACCTACAAAGTTGTCTTCTCACAAACGACTATTCTTACCTTTTCCTCCATGAATAGCAACTGCTTCAACCCCCTTGAGGAGTAAATACTCATGAATGGCATCCACATCCTGTTTCTTCTCAGCAAACACCAAAACCTGAAAGAAAGTCCAGTTAACGATTAAAATACTGACCATCATAAAAAATATGAATGCTAATAAGTCCAGTTAACAAGAGCAAAAAACAAAAATACTGACCATCCAAAAATATCAATCCAAAGTGAAATATTAAACATCCTAAAATATGAATAATATAATATAATTTAAACATATAGCCAGAAATGAAAGTGGGTAATAATGGGGAAAAAAATTCAGGCAATTTTAATATTAGTGATTGGATCGAGAACTTAAAAATATTAGGGGTAGGGGTGGGGGCAGAATAAAAAAAATTCACTAGCTGTTGGGCATGGCAATAGTAGTTATTTACTAGCCCAACATTGAATATTACTAGCCATGAGATTGGGGTTACCATAATCTAGAAGTCCTGCTGGAACCATACTTTAGTCTGGATACATTATAAAGACGATTAAAAATCCGGAATTTCAAATAAAAAATAACAAGATTCATCTCTGTATAGTGAACTAAATCAATTCCTGTTCGGGGACATATGAAAAACCTGGTCTCACCGAAGGTGAGGTTTTCTGCAGACATTCAAGAATGTAAACCATCTTGGCCTCTTGTTTGACCCACTCCACCTCCTGGATGACGTCCATGCTGGCCGCCCCTGCCCGTCCCACGTTCACCGTGACTGGCTTCACGAGGGCACTGCGCGCAAAGTTCTGAATCTTCTTGGGCATGGTGGCTGAAAACAGCAGTGTCTGTCTCTGACCCTACAATAACAAATACAGTTTATAAAGACAATGGGTCAAATATACAACCGAAAACAGCAGTGTCTGTCTCTGACCCTACAATAACA
>JAECMU010403588.1:0-13322 GCA_016106625.1 Dracogyra subfuscus
TAGTTTCCATGACTAGCCTTTAAAACTGATTTAATTAATCTCTTTTGTAAGAACTATGATATTTGTGTTGTTAATACATTTTTAAATTTTAATATTTAATAGATCATCAGTGCAAACAAACAAACAAAACACATACACATACACGAACAAATACCGGTACATACATACACATATGATCATAATAAAATTAAAAAAAAAAATGAACAAACAACATCTGCCAAAATCATCTTAATTTAATAACTGACTTAATAATGCAAGAACTTACAATAGTGGGGGTGAATTGGCAAATAGTTGGGATGAACTGACAGTTCTTTGGGAGCGGACCAACTCTTGGGGGCCAAAACTCTAATACTCCAGCCATAAAGTATAACCAGTCTTGCAAATTAATAAGGGACTGTCCATACATATCAGTATTTTTCACATTTTGATTCCTCCCAATCAGAAAATAAAATGAATGAACTAGCTAAAGTACATCTTTCAGCATTTGTGGACGGGAATATGACATCACTGTAATTTATGCTGATATTTATTTCAGTACAACTTTACATTTAGAATGCATCTAAATACATGTATACAAATGGAAGCAACTTCACAATTTTTAATCACTGGTTACACAGTTATCCACAGATTAGAGCTGCTTTAACATTCACCCAGGGTTTAACTCATGGTTAGCATTAACCAATTTGTGATTAAAGTTAACTCGGCATTAGGCAGCACTAACACTGGTTTTGAACTACGAGCACTAAATATTAATAATGTCATTTTGAAAACAATTTGATAATAATTATTTAATGTTTGTATTTGTAAAATATATAATATCTTAATCAGTGCATCTAAATATCATTTATAGGATAGCAGTATTTGTGGGATATTTCACTGGAGTGGAAATGAAGAAATGACCAAATATGACATGGCTGTTAATATGGCGGAAGTGTTTGGATTGCCAACCAATCATATCAAACGAGACAAAAGTGCTTCAGGTGGAGCCATGAGACCATATAATGCCAAGCTTGATAGCTCCAGACTAGAACACATGGGTATTACTCAAAGAACTCCATTTAAAACAGCAATAAAATGTGTTCTTGAAAGATTTATGACAAATTAGTAATGGTGAAGAAATATTCCTGTTCAAATGGTTCTGTCCACGAAGTTGATTTACTACTGAAAAATGGTAGTATTTGCGTGTTTTTAATTTTTACATTTTTAATTTAACTGTGAAAATTACACTTCTGCAAATAATTACTAAAAAAATAACAGTTCCGGGTCTTAAGACCACTGTGGTTGACATGTTGTTATCAAGCAGTTCTTCAACCTTGGTCTCATCTATATTGAACACCAGGAATAATGTTCTCCTTTTCTTAATTCCTGTATCTACCAGGAAGTCTTCTCATACAGTTTGTTGTTATTGGTAAAACTCAATAAATAATCTATATAATGTAATCCCATTTCAAATTACAGAGAAGCACATATCTGTTACATACATAATGTTATAAAAATATCCTTTAGCGTTATGTAGCTGTTTTTAATATACAGTGTCTAAACTGTATTTTGATATGTGGAAGCTGTTTTTGCTTGGATTACTTTGTTATCATGCATGCTGGATTTTAAATAATGACTTTGTTATGGTGTTACATAAAAATATATTTTGAATAATGAGTTACTCTTTAAATATATTGTGTCTATATTATACATATTTTGTAAGTGTTACATTCAAATAAATTATTGGCAGTGGATGTTACATTTGGATATATATTTTCTGGCTGATTTAATTTGGTGTTGGGTATTACCTTCCTAAAATTGATACTTTCAATAAGTTGTTTATTTTATTTATTGTCACCTGTTGATTGCAAGGATCTCAACAAGAAATATACTAAGAGTTGTTATTATCCACATGGTTAACATGACAGAGTTTTATATGACGTCATTTCATCATCTCCTTTCATATTCATTTCAACTTATTTTTATGCTTATATCCAATTAAGGTTCAAGCATGCTGTCCTGAGCACATGTCGGCTATCTGGGCTGTCTGTCCAGGATAGTGGGTTAGTTTTTTAATAAGAGAGAAGAAGGTGTAGTGTCCTTACACCTATCCATTGAGCCTTAAGAACTCGATCTGGATTGGAGCCAGTACCTGGATGCGAACCCTGTACCTACCAGCCTGTAGTTTGATGGCTTAACCACTGCACCACCAAGGCCAGTTCATCATATCCTTCTAGTTGTGGTTGAAACATTTTGAGATGGTCCACGTTATTCATAAAAAAAACACCCAATAATAATATAGTATCGTATCATATCGTACTGATTTTACAAAACTTGTGTCAGGATTTATGTATTACGTGAGTGAGAGTGAAGATAGTGTAAAAATCCTGACATGAGTTTCATAAAATCAGTATGACACACAAGGTCGTATAATAATCTCTATTTATTATATGGTAGTTGTTATTGAAAAGGAATATATTACATGTATTACAAATTTAATATAAAGTAAATCATTATTCTTGTAATGTTGAGGGATCAAATGTATATATCTGATATATATGTGATACATTTTTTTTTTTCAATAAGTCGTGTAACTTCTATATAGGACTGAGAGCATGCATTGTTTTGTAAACGCTCACCAATTGACTAACTGTGCCCCTCCCCCAATATTCAACAGGCTGCACTGACCCTTGCATTATAGGATAGGATGCAAGATTGCAGCTTTAACAAAGTGTTTGGAATGTAGTTGACTTAACAAGCTAATCCAGGGCCTGTTTTGGTAGACACTATGATTAACTACATTTGCACATCGTAATATTTATCCATGTAAATATTAAAAGTTATCTCCACTTAGACCATATAATAAATTTGTTGCATTCACTTCTATTGGATTTAATTTAAAAATCAAAGAATGGTTGGCTTACCTCTACAGTTGATATGAAAAGTGGCATTACTAGCAGAACTGAGATCCATTGTTATAATCTACACCTACAGGTAATGCTTTTTTTTTACTCTAAAGAATTGACTACAAGCTGTTTATTTCTGAGCCGGTGGTTTTCTAAATTGCACATACAAAAAGAGTATTTTTTGTGTTATTTTCAAAGTACGTACATGCACAATTTTAAAATCTTGTTTAGCATTTTGTAAAATACAATATTCTGATTTAGTTATTTCTGAAACAGTTTTTCTTTTTTTCTTTCATAAAACCAAACAAAAATGATTTACAAAAATAAAAATGTGTAGCTAAATGGAACAGATTATAAGCCTTTATTTCAAACAGAATATTGTATTTTACAAAATGCTAAACAAGATTTTTAAATTGCATATACATGTTTTTGTTTTATAATAGTATTTCTTAATATATTAATTTAGTATACATTATATTCTAAGAGAACAGACTTTAAAATTGTATGTACATGTTTTTGTTTTATTATATTATTTCTTAATATGTTTTTGTTTTATAATAGTATTTCTTAATATGTTTTTGTTTTATAATAGTATTTCTTAATATATTAATTTATTATATATTATATTCTGTGAGAAAACAGACTTTAAAATTGTATGTACATGTTTTTGTTTTATAATAGTATTTCTTAATATATTAATTTACTTAGTATACATTATATTCTGTGAGAAACGAGACTATAAATTGCATGTAGATGTTTTATTTTATAATAGTATTTCTTAATATACTGTAGATCCTGAAATTAATGCGTCCCTAAATTAATGCGAGTCACGGAGGTCAGACATTAATGCGACATGAAATTAATGCGAGTGGCCTCCCTTTGAAATAACGTTTTTCATCACAATGCTTTGAAAAATAAATAAATACAAAATTCTAGTGCAAAATTAGTGTCTGCAAAATGAATTAATTCTTAATTCGAAATGACACGTGTATTTAGCTATCACTTCCTTTTCCTAAATTTCCGGCTATACCATTTCATAACCACTTATTTGATTTGATCACACGATTTCCCCAGTGGTATGCTAACATTGTTGCAGCAAACTTGAAGTAGAAAAACAAAGAAACGGTTGATCTCAGAATTAATGTGTTGAAACCTATTCATGCGCGATGGATCGTGTCGGCTTTTGACAAGGTGGCCAAAGACAAAGCAATCATTACAATGCCTGGCAGCTTGCTGGTCTATTAGACAAGTAGACAATCTTGAACCGCTCCAGTTGTCTTTTTACTTTTATTTCGAATGAGATTGACGGGCTCCGTTACCAGTATAATTAAACTGTCGCGCCTACGATGATTTGTGCTCCATTTGTGTTGTGTTATATAAATGTATTGGTATTTTAAATGTTGTTTGTTTTGTTTTATTAAATGTATCGGTATTTTAAATGTTGTTTGTTTTGTTTTAATACAGACAAAACATAGAAATAAATGCGTCAAATTATTAATGCGAATAGCATGGCCTCGCATTTTTCGCATTAATATTATGATCGCATTAATTTCAGGATCTACAGTATTCATTTAGTATACATTATATTCTGTGAGAAACGAGACTTTTAAAATTATATTGTAGATGTTTTGATTTATAATAGTATTCCTTAATCTATTGATTTCGTATACATTATATTGTGAGAGAAACAAGTAAGGTAATATTTGGTATTGTAGACAAGTTTGACATACATGTATCTGTATTTTAAATGTTTGTAAATATCCATTATCCTAATGTATTGTTACATAAGGGGGTTATATAATTTAGAATATTTTTTAAAGGGAGAGTACTGTAAACTAAAACATGATCCTTATGTGTTGGAAAAATGTATACCTGAACCACCCAACACATACTGACACTTTAACAAAGATAAAATGCATAATTTTAGTGTTAATAACAAAACGTGATTATTCCTGCCAACTGGGGGCATCTATTTTCTTTTCTTTTCAAGGCATCCAGTACAGCTAGCTTGGGATGAAGTGATGTCAGCTCCTAACCAACTCCTGTATGCACAGTGTAAACAAAAGCAGTAATTTTCAACAAGGCGCTTCTCTTTGATTAATCTGACTTGTAAACCAACATAAATGATGTCATAATATAATAACTATTTAACTAAATATATTTCAAGTTGCATTAATGGAACGAAATGGGGTTATAGTATTTTTTTTGGTTAAACAATCCAAAGGAAAAATATAGGCCTACACTATTAGGCCTATTGGTATGTTACCTTGGAGCCCAAACAACAACCCACGATACAAAAGTGATAATTGTCTTTTCTTTAGGACTACTTAAGTCTACTTAATCAATAGTTTTATAGTAATTTACAGTAATAAATCCTGTCCATTTCCATTTTAGGGGCAACAGGTAATATTACACAATGTGGGTATGTATTTTTGTGTCTGGATAGCATCAATTAATTGGCTTGTCTAGTTACCAATCAAATACACCTGCCAATCAGGAATCACAGGTAGAGAATAGACCAATTAACTGAGAAAACACTGCATGGACTAAACATGGTATAATTCTTTCAACTTGTTGTGTAGCCACTTTAACAAAGGTGGTTTATTTTGTTTTGAAAAATAATATATACTTATTGCTGGCTCACTGGGATGTATATTATTATAGAATATTGCAATGCATGACCATTTTATCATCCTGCAAAAACCAGGTAGATTTGTTTCTTTTACTCATTCCTGATGTTATGCTTTAAGTATTACGTAACCATCAGAGGGCGTATTCACTGGAATGGAACAAAATGGTTGTGCCTGTTATATCTAATAGCCATCACATTTAACCATTTTATTGATTAAATATAATAATATACTTTATATTAAGCAATAATATATCATTGAATATGCATATCAGTCCAAAAGCCTTGCTTAAGCATTCCTTTAACTTTGCAAAAGAAAGGTTTGTTATTGTACATAATTTTGCTTATATTGAAGATAGTATTATTTTCCTATAGTATTGGCACAGACTTGCTTGACCAGGCAGTACACTTGGTATATAATTCTGCTATCACCACATGCTACCTTTTCAAAATAGCAGCAAGGGATCTTTTATTGTACCTTTTTAGACAGAACAGTACATACCATGGCCTTGATATACCAGTTATGGTGTATTAGAGAATGCATCACATCAACGGCTCTATCTCTGAGCTACACCCTGCCCCAGTAATGGAGTCTCACATAATATAACTAAGATTGTTGAATACTAAATTGGCGATCGCAGATTACTACACATGTTGCAGGTGTATCTTGCTTAAGGCAATGCCTTATGATATAAAGTTTGTTTGGTTTAACAACACCACTAGAGCACATTGATATATTAATCATTGGCTGTTGTATGTCAAACATTCAATAATTCTGACACATAGTCTTGGAGAGGAAAACTGCTACTTTTTTCCATCAGTAGCAAGAGATCCCATAGACAGGATAGGACATATCACAGCCTTTGATATATCAATCATGGTGCATTGGCTGGAACAAGAATTAACCCAAAGAGTCCACTGATGGGGATCGATCCCAGACCGACCTGGCATCAGGAGAGTGATTTACCACTAGGCTACATCCCGCCCCGCCCACATGATATAAGTGCCTTATATGAGAATAGCCACGAGAAAAGCTGATCGTGACAAACCATCATTACTATTTCATCAGCTGTTCTCGAGCAAATGTGTTGTGTGGGTATATTGCCTTTAATGTTGGTCTTCAGTGGCTGTCATAAACATACAAGATGGGGGATTGGGGGGGGGGATGCCCTCCACGCCCTGTGCTGGAGAAAATCCTCAAATTCAGGCAAAAATTATAGATATTTTTATTATGTACATGTATTTCCATAGTTCTACCCACAATATTAGTTGTAATCCATGTACAAATGTGTAGTGATTTGTATGAAAACGTAAATAGCTGTTTCGCAGTAATGCTAATTTGAATAGTTATCCAGATTAGGGTATTTTCGTTTACGTTGGGCAACAATCAGTCTGCGCATACAAACATGGGAGCTTGTACGCCTATGATGGTTAAAATGAGCAAATTGTATATTTACTGGTAGCAGTATAAAGGGACTGTGCTGAGTAACAGGTTTACGACTAACAGATCCTTTTTTCTTACCCATGGTGCTAGTACAATCTGTCTCACCCGAGGGCTAGAAGATTTCTACATGCACGAGACGTCGTAACACATGATTTTCAGAAATGTATTTGCCATTTCATGTTGTATCATTGTTTTAAAAATATTTAAACAAATTAATATTTTCAGGTAGTACCAAACAAAATAACTTCTGGCTGGGTCAAAGTTTGAGGTGCACCCAGCTTTTGATAGAGAAGCGAACACCACAAGTCCTATGATTGGTTATAAATGTGAGTGTGTTGGTTGTAAAAAATAATAGTTTCATCTGGGTAAAAAAAAAATGCAATTTTATTTCATTTAGTACCAATGTGTCAAGTAGCCTTGTGCTTGAAACATGTATGGGGTACTTGTAAAAAAAGGTACTCAAATTTTGTGCGGAACTAGGGTAGTCATAGACTCTATATGTTATCTCAGAACCGAGCAGCTTGACCCCCAATTTTATCTAGTTCACTTAAAGCGTGAGGGGTGGTAGTATTTATATCTGTGGCGTTTAAGTTGATTGATACGTTGCAGGTAGGAGTTTTAGCCACATATGTTACTATTGTCATCTATGGGATTTGATTTGGTAGTAGCTTTATATTTATTAGTAAGTTGTTACATTTTTATGTTGTTGCATGAGGTGGACTCTTTATTTTCCACGCATATGATTAAATGAGTTTGTAGGTAAAATGTTAATGAATTGTTCTACAATAAACAAACCGTCACTTATAAAATTAATGTTTTGTTACTGAAATTAAATGGCTAAGAAAAAGAATCAATCACCGTTGTAAATCAGCCCTCACAATAATATTTTGTACCTTAGGTTTGAATTGCCTTATCTATACCTCACAATGGTGATAGATTCTATTATAATGACTAAAATTACATTTTAAAGATATTTTCTTGTTTAGAATATCACTTTTGTTTTATCTTGTCCTAATGTTTATAGTAGCCCAAACCAGATTTTACCTACAAATAATTTCGTATATACAAAAAAATATATAATATTACAAAGTGAAAAAAGTGACTGCTCCAGACATTAGCACAAGACTGCAAACACACTGGATATACAGACAATGGTATTATAAACAAGAAAATGTATTCCATATATAATTTTAATTGCAAAAAAAAAAAGGCTCCGTTAGACAGAAAAATCTTATAATGGCTGCAAACTCAGGACAGTCCCTTAAAAGGACTTTATGATTGTTTTATTTAAATATTTTTTTGTCAGTATTGTTGTCTGGTATCATTTACCACAGTTCATGTTTCCATTAACATGGTAAAAAATACTGCAAATGTGTGATGTAACTAACTCATATGTACTTATTAATGTCGATTAAACTACTACAAAGAGAGCTGTTTTGTTTTGTGTTTTTAAAAAAATAATTTATTCACAGATTCCCTGTTAAACTGCCTATCCCCATTCAGGGGAAAGAAAGAAAGAAAAACACATTTTATTTACGGTTATATGGCGTCAGACATATGGTTAAGGACCACACAGATTTTGAAAGGAACCCCGCTGTCGCCACTTCATAAGCTACTCTTTTCCGATTAGCAGCAAGGGATCTTTTATTTGCGCTTCCCACAGGCAGGATAGCACAAACTAAGGCCTTTGTTGAACCAGTTATGGATCACTGGTCGGTGCAAGTGGTTTACATTTACCCATTGAGTCTTGCGGAGCACTCACTCAAGGCTTGGAGTTGGTATCTGGATTTAAAATCCCTTGCCTTGACTGGGATCTGAACCCAGTACCCACCAGCCTGTGAACCGATAGCCTAACCACGATGCCACCGAGGCCGGTGTATGCAGGTAGACCAGAGAAAAATAATATAAAGGCAAAAGACCGGTAATCAACATAGTGAATTAATTATCTTTAAGAATGGTTTCCGAATTGACAAGAATGTTCTTGAGTTTTTAATAATAATTAACAAAAACTGTGTTCGTTCATTACTCAAATGAGTGAGCATCATCTATTGCAGATGCCAGATGAATGTCGGTGAAGCTATAATAAATGTCTCAATGTACCGATATGTTGGTGTTTCTAAAAGAAATGATATTTTCCAATTAATTGTGCTCAAGTCGTCGACATTACATTCTCATTAACAATAACAATGGATAAAAAACCTCCGCGCCGGTCCAGGTCCAGGTCCAAAGAGTTTTACGTACACGTTCAGAGCAAGCTGTTGTAGCGTACGCCTGTCGCAGTCGCGGGGACCGGCCTTGGCCGGATCCCCTCGTCTGTGACAGGAAAGGTGTGGGGGTGGGTTAAGGAGGGACCGCCTGCGCTATCAGGTTCAAGAGAGAACCAGTAGCCCAATCAGCTTGGAGGCAGGCGGGGGTTTGTGGGTGCTATGGAATTTCGATACCATTAATTGGCGTGTCCAAAAGGAAGTTGGGTGCGCAATTTAATTTGAAGGAATTTTGGCGCAATTTTGATGGTCGTTCTAAATGAAACAGGCCGCGCCGGTTTATCCTAGCAGCACATATAGCACGTGTTGCGCTCCCCGCGGTGATATGTACATTTATCCCCAAGTAATCCCCACCCTCAGCTCGAGGGGGTTGCAACATATATTTCCTGAGAAGAGGACCCCGCTTTTATTTGTGATACAGGTCCAGCGGATCCTTAAACCGGCTCTGATAAGCCTCCCATGAAGATTATTTAAATTAAAAAAAGTTCATAGGCAGGCCTACTCTATGAAAGTCTGATAAACCAGAGTGCGGTTGCGACTACACCAGATACAACGTCAAATGACATTGTTGTGTATATGGTGTCAGTTTGGAGACGTGTCATTCCGAGTTCTTCACGGGTGAAAAGGGTGTCTTGGCTAAAAACATGATCTCTTCTAGAATAATATGTAAATCCACCATTTGGTCTTATTCGTGACCCACCTTATCCTGCAGGGCATTTTGAATTAGTATCGTCACTTGACCATACAGTCTATAGTATATACTACTATACATTGTATGTACACAGGCACGCATATGTACACAGCGGGCAGCATAGCCCAGTGGTACAGTGCCCGCCTGATGCGCGGTCGGTCTAGGATCGATCCCCGTCAGCTAACCACTGGGGGTTTTCTCGACATATCCATATGTCCGACGCCGATATAACCGTAATTATAATGTGTTGAGTGCGTCGTTAAACAAACAAACAAACAAAACAAAACAAACAAAGCATATGTACACGTACACACACTGTTTATCCAAAATGTTCCATGATTCACTCGCACGCACGCAGGCACACACACACCTTTAGTTAATGATTGTATGTGTTCCTGTTATCACCTGGAATATTGGACTTGATCTGGAAAACGGAAAGAAAGAAAGAAATGTTTTATTTAACGACAAAAGTGATTGTATTCACCACTAATTTTAATTTTTTTTATCTTGAATGTCAAATAATATATACACCGCCTTTACAAAAATGAAACTGTCGATATCAATGCGATCGATTCATTCGATGAGGATGGAAATACACTGAAAAAGAAAAAATGTTATCCCACATTAGGGGATCACTTTAAAAAAAAAACTTTATTATTTTTCAGATAACTTAAAATATTTATTAAAATAATAATATTAAAACTTTGATAGGTTCAACAAACGAACGCCCATGAATGTCAGACCAACAATATCTTCGGTTCAACCATCGGCAGGGTTAAAAATTAACATGAAAACCATGATTTCCAACAGGGCCATTAAAACAAAAATCTAACTGCACTACCAAATTAAAAACAAGAATGCTCTTCGTTAAATAATCATAAGCTTGCTGTATATAGTCCGTTTGCATCAAAAGAAAAGCGATAATAAATAAATAAATAAAGTAATTTTTTTATATAAAAACCAGTTATTAAATTTTAAAACCATACCAACTCCAATAATAAAAAAAATTGAAAAAGAAAACCGGTATAAATAAAAATGTTTCTTTACAAATTGCCATTATTTTTTAATGCAGTGGTGAATGCTAGAACAGCCGAGGTATGTAGCTTTACTTGCATTGTCTCTGAAGTAAAATATAACATAGTACAGAGACTAAAGGTAGAATTGTGCGTGCTGTAGTTAACTAGTCTGGGAGTGGGAGTCCTCTTTGTGACGATACAAGAGGGATGAAATTTCCAGTAAAGGATTTCCTCGAGAATGGCTGTCCTCCTGTAGACGAGGCACTACACGGAGATACATGGAATCATGAACTATTTTACCAAATGCCCACTCGACTGCATTGTGCAGAGATACGGCCATGATCACGTATTATTACTGTTTTCTCGTTCAGATTACATCAACTTTCTTAAAACCTGTGTTTGAAAAGAAGATTTAACCATGCAGTTTGATAGTAATTTGTAAAGAACTTTCTTTTTAATTTACACAGAACTCCCCCCATTAAACAAAAATAAAAATAAATAAATAAATAAATAATAATAATAATAATAATAATAATAATAAAAAATAATAATAGAAGAAGTAGAAGAAAAAAGGTTACTTGAGATTGTATAGGTTTAAAACTACATAAATTAATTTTGTTTTATATAAATTTTATCCTTATTCATTATGAAGTTACATGCCAATTCATCGGTTCCCTTTGGAGGCAAACGGACAATATATATTTTCTGCCTCAATACAATGTAATAGTGTGTGTGTGCGTGCACGCGCACGTGTACGTTTAATTTGGATATTGTAAATGCCACAGTAGCAGGCTACTAATAAAATAAATATCGAAAGAAAACTAAATCTGTGAAAAAAACAAAATAAACATTTTATCAAAATGTAGGATGTACTTTTTTGGCATATTACAAAACATGTTTTCTGCTGCCATATCTGTAGTTCGTGCCAGCACAGACGCTGTGTCTTTTGCCACGTTTGATTCAGTTTCATGGTGGTGGGAGGTTGGCGTGGCTGCCCTCCTTTAATGTTCAACCAGCTAGAACACTGTTAGCTGATGAAAAACTATATTAATGTAACCTTTAGAATTTCAAGTAAATTAGAATATACTCGTATTTAGTTTAGCTAAGGGTTCGCATGACGAATTTACAGAACACATGTGATCAAATATAATTTTACATGACCTCTGGACTAAATGCAAATTTACTCCTGGAGTAATTTTACTCATGTGAGCAAATCTGTTCGCATATACTCACATGAGTATATTGACTTAAATGAGTTGCAGGTCTTTCTCAGCAAGAACTTGCGTCGCAGGATCGAACCACCTCGGTGGATCCATTCAACTGATTGTTTTGTTTTCTCGTTCGAACCAGTGCACCACAACTGGTCAACGGTCGTGGTATGTGCTTTCCTGTCTGTGGAAAAGTGCATATAAAAAATCCTTTGATGCTAATGAAAAAATTGTAGCGGGTTTTCTCTGATGACTACGTATCAGAATCATCAAATTTTGACATCCAATAATTAATAATTAATCAATGTGCTCTAGTGGTGTCGTTAAACAAAACAATTTTTTTAATTCCTCAGCAAGAACCATCCAGAATGAAATCCAAAGGCTTCTTGGGAGCTGGATATTTGCCCAGAATGTATGTATTGTGTTTCATACTGCTGGTCAGCATTCGAGAATACACTTTATTACAAAACGACATGTAACATACCACGTTTTGCACTAGTACCAAACTATTATCGGCTCCGAATGTGGAACTGTCAACACATCAATTGAGGAGCGAAAGGCTAACGATCTGGGATGGTATTCATCTGTGTCATCGAACATATCTAGTGATCATCAGGCGAGGTGCGATGACCGGTGTTCTATATAGTGTTGAGATCATCACACCGGTTACATTCCTCTGCTGTACAACGACGTGGTTCTAACATAATGCTCATGGACTGACAGTGACCGTACTCAAAGCCCGACTACCAGTCCTTGATCTAACAGAGCATGCTTGTCACATTATCGGGATATGTGTGTATGGTCACCATGGAGCAGGCCATCAGATCATTGCCAGAATATTCCCCACTAGGTAGACTGATCCTGTCAATGCCATGGTGCATATATACACACTACTGAAACAGTTCAAACAATTTAGACTTATTTATTGTACCCGTTGTTCTGTGCACATGATCGATTATTACACTTGTATGTCGTAACTTTTCCTAATCACTTGGTTAACACGTGAATGATTGACGAGTATTTAGCCTTGAAGCTGGGCATGCATCTCATTGAAGTTAAGACACTATGATTTGGATCATAAATTGGTAAACCTTTTGTAGGTACTCGTAATTTACTACAAACGTGTTTATTAACACACACACACACACACACACACACACACACACACACACACACACACACACA
>JAECMU010403588.1:13376-23950 GCA_016106625.1 Dracogyra subfuscus
AGAGAGAGAGAGAGAGAGAGAGAGAGAAAGAGAGAGAGATAGGGTAGATGGATATATCCTATCATTACTTGCAACATACATGCATGTATAAGTTTACCTTATTGAACAAATAAAAGAAAAGAAATAAAATTATACATTTTACCCTTTATTGTTTACTATTTACCAGTAAAAGTACAAATAAAAAATATACAATTATAATAATGATACACAATCTTATCTCCAATTTGTATTAATATTCAAAAACCTGTTTAACACACTTTTGTATATCTATCATTTTCTTTAATAACAGACGAATGACAGTTAGTGCATGTGTAATTCTGTCACAATATGGCAAAGTAAAAGAAATCAGAATTCACATAAAAAGTACTTCAGTTTTTAGACATATATCGTATCATCGCTTGTTGCAGTATATCTCTTGCGGTGTCGCAGGCTTCTTGCGACGTACCATAGAATTTAAAGGCACACATGTCTCCAAACTCCAATTCCACAGAAGTGACGCCATCCACCTGACGCGCTTCTTGGATGTTTGCTCCGCCGGCACCAATAGCCACATCAATGAGGTCTTCTACAACATAGAACTGTTCCATAAATTGACATTTTGCAATATGGCCTGGGTGACTTTTCTTCGCTTCGTCAGTCTTCGCTCTCTCGACGTTGGCCTTTGGTGTAGACTTTACGATCTCACGAGAAGCACTTGTCACCAGACCACGTTTCACCAATGTGTTCAAGTACTTGAAGTCCGGCAACTGCCCCGAAACAGTCTTTAGACTTGGATCAAGGTCATGAAGTAAAATACTGGAACCTCTAGATCTTTCAACTACTGGCATGTAGATAGATAAAAATTCCATAGGACCCGAGATACTCAAAACCTTTAATATTTCTGAACTTAGATTTTGAACCATTTCGGTAGAAGCAACAATGTCCTTTTCAAGACTATCCAAAATAGTTTTCTTTTGCTGCACATCATTTCGAATCTTTTCTGCTATTTCATTCTCGCGGCATTGAATATGACTTATTATTTTGACGATTTCTTTACGCATGCATTCTAGTCGTGTTGTTTGAATAGCATCCAGCTTGCACGAATACTCAACTATTGCGTCTTTTCTTTTCAATAATTTAAGTTGCATCTCTTCAATTCTGTGGTGCTCATCTTCAAGCAAGCTCTTTCCCATTCTGAGGGCCGATCGCAGGTTAATTATGTCATGACCTTTATGGTCACCGAACAGTGCGCACGATGAACAAACCAGTCTGCTGCAGGTGTTGCAAAACATTTTATTTCTCTTGCCATCATGTTGTGCACAAACACGCTCATTCGAGTCTGCAGACTTGCTTTCTTTGATTGCCGATTTATTTGCATCATTGTCTGTAACGGTGGACTCACCCAGCTCGTCCTCAGAATCGGTCATCGAGTCTACCGCCTTGCGACTCCTCTTGTAGGTACCAACAATGTTTGCCAGAGTCAAATTTTTGGGGAATTGGTCAACTCCATCTGGACCTACATCATACTTTGCTCTACACTGTGGGCAAATTATAATTCGATCAGCACGATTCTTTGCTTTATTTGTGTTATTCGCTGTTATGTTGGATGAAAACCAATTCGACAGTTGGTGTATTGCCTCCGACATGGATTCACTAATACTAGAATCTACCAACTGCGATTCATCTGCCTCTCGAGCAGACACTGTTTGGGCATCACCATCACCGGAGTTGTCTTTCATCAAAGTCCGAACACACTCTCGACATAAATTGTGTGAACATGGGAGTAGAAGCGGTTCTGCATACAAATCTAAACACACAGTACACGTAAGGTCGGCTTCCATTGCTGCGTCAAATGAACTGACCTAGTCTACTTTAAAACCGGTTTTTATCACTAGTTATCGGTATTCATCAGTTCGGCGTCCATTGCTGTGTTAACCATTGTAGGCTACTTTTAAACCTTTTTTTTATCACAAAAAGCTGTTGATATCTATCATCCGAAATTGTGAACCAAGTGAAATCGAATATATATACAATGTCTACATTATACACAGCTTTCTACAGTTGTCAGTCACGTGATAATAGTCGCCTGACTGCACATCGAATATGTATAATTGTTTGCTCCTTCCTGAATAGAGCACCCGTGTTATTTATAGAATAAACTTCATAATATTACCTGACCTGTATTCATGTATATTGACGCATGGTTCGGTGAACCGGATCTTATTTCATCTTTACACTAGTTTGTTGTTTACTTCCTTGATGTTAGCCCTTATAGGTCACACAACTCAGACACATCCATACACCGATACTAGAAAACAAAGTTAAACACTATTGCTGAACTAGAGCCGTAGGAACAATATGGGGGAGGCGGCACAAGCACATTGCATATAATAATGATAAAACAGTAGGACCAAAAAAAAACCCAGTTTTGGACTTCAAGTGGGATCTTTTATATGCATCATCCCACAGACTGGATTGCATATACCACGATTATTGATATATCAGTCCTGGTGCACTGAATAAAATGTGAAATCGCCCAAAGGGGATTAATCCCAGACCGACCGCGCATCAGGCGAGCGTGTTACCGCTGGGCGACGTCCCGGCTCACTTTTACTCGCTTGATTTTTTTTGTTGTTGTTGTTGTTGTTGTTGGTTTGTTTAACGACGCACTCAACACATTGTAATTACGGTTATATCGGCGTCGGACATATGGTTATGTCGAGAAAAAACCCCAGTGGTCAGCTGACGGGGATCGATCCTAGACCGACCGCGCATCAGGCGAGCACTGTACCACTGGGCTATGCTGCAGATTACGACAGATTACGCTTTTAAAACGAAATAAAAGTCTTAAAAATCAACATATTTAGTGTCTATTGTTTATGTGTGTGTGTATATATGTATATCGTGGACTCTGTCTAAACCGGACTCACATCATACCGTCGAAATAGTCCGGTAACATAGAGGACCGGTTTAGACAGAGTTATGGTTCTTAAATGATTGACTACTCTCGATCAACAATGGCATTTGAACCCATAGATTCATACAAGTTAGACTTGCAATCGATTATTTCACAGACATAATATATATATATCTAAAGGGACATTCCTGAGTTTGCTGTAATGTTTAAGATGTTATCGACCAACAGAGACATTTTAAGGATTGTAATTACATATCAAATATATACTAGCGGAAAAAAGTTCCTGTGCAATACTAAAAGTGGTGTGATTTTCTTATTTGTAATTAAATCAATACAATTATTTCACACATTATTTATTTGCCATTTACGCACAATACCAAATCCAGAAGAAAAAACGTCTGGCATTGTTGTTACCAATCTCTGGGTCATAAAGAGGGGTGGCCTCGAAAGTGAGTTCACAATGTCAATACCGTGTATGGCCACCGTGTGCGTCCACACAGGCTTGACAACGACGTCTCATTGATGACACCAGATGGTTCAGAAACCTTTGTGGGATGTTGTTCCAGACCTGAACAAGGTCACGACCCAGTTGGTTCAAGGTCAATGGCTGGTTTGGCAGGAGACGTAGGCGTCTCTCCATTTCGTCCCATACGTACTCAATGGCGACAGGTGGGTGGGTGCATGGTTAATGAACCAATTATCCTAAATATGGGTAAATACAAAAACAAATCCACTTCAGATGAGACCCTGAAAAGGGTCCACACCGAAGTTTCGGACTCTTCTTCTTCTGATGGAGGGTCCACGACTATCTCATATGTCAAAGAGTCAAGAGTTATTTCTTATTTGAGTTGGCCAAGGTTTCTTGTCATTCAGTCTTTGGAGGAAGGAGCCTTGAAAAAGCTTTCACCTTTTGCTATACAAAAGGGACTCGAAGGCTTGGCTGGTGCACCTAAAGGTGTAAAAAAGCTTCGAGATGGATAACTCTTAATGGAATGTGCTACAGAAGGTCATTCTAAATGCCTTCTGAAATCAAACATCAAGTGCAACATTCAAATTAAAGTCAGCGCACACTCTAACCTTAATTCGTTAAAGGGTGTTACTAGGACTCGAGATCTTGAAGATGTTGATGAAAAAGAGATTTGTGAAAATCTCTCTTCACAAAGTGTTTCCTTAGTCAAGCGGATAAAGGTTCATCGGAACAATGAACTAGTTCCGACGAATACTTTAATTCTGACATTTAATACGCCAGTCCTTCCACAATTCATTAAAGCTGGATATTTAAAGATTTCTGTTGCACCTTATGTTCCCAATCCCCTTAGGTGCTTTAAGTGCCAAAGGTTTGGACACGGACAAAATGTGTGCCGTGGACGACTGACATGTGCTCGTTGTGGTCAATTTGACCATGCCATGGCTTGCATCAATTGCAAGGGTACGCAGTGTGCTTACTCTCGCGAGTGTCCAAAATGGAATGAGGAAAAACGGGTGCAACAGATCAAGGTTGAAAAACATTTCCGGAGGCTACAAAGCTTGTTGAGGCTGCCATGACTATAGTGGCTAAATCCTATACTGAAGCTGTTAAAGTCTCAACAGCATCTGTCGCTGTACAGGCATAATTAACCTGGCCACATAATATGACACATTGTTCAAAGATATCTGAGATCCAAATGCCACGAACAAAGGTTGTTACAAAGCAAGTTAGCAAAGCATATCAGGTGTCTTTGGATTTCGTGAATCCCTCAAAAGATCCCTGTGCCTCGAAGCGAGGCTCCAATAAACCTGTCCTGCACAAGGTCATCAAAGCTCCACAGAAGAATGGCAATTCAGGACGGTTGAAAAAGTCTGAACAGACAATTCCTATTAATAACCCCTTTGATTGTTTGGACGATGACATGGGCACCTCAGCACAAGATTACCGTGAACCAACTCGTCCACAGAGTAAAATACAACTTGTACCCATATTTCCTCCCAGTGACTAATTCAGTCATACAGTGCTTAGGCCCAATTTTGATGAATTAAGTCTTTTAATTCAAAAACATAATCCTATTGCAGTGTGTCTTCAAGAAACGTTCCTGAATGCCACTGATCATATAACCATGAGAGGATTTAACCTCTATCACAAGTACAATAGAACATCTGAGGGTGTTTCCATTATTGTTCATGAAAACATTCCTCAGAGTATAGTAACATTAAATACCAATTTACAAGCTGTGGCTGTAAAAGTCACTGCTTATAAAACTATAGTTCTGTGTTCAGTTTATTTATCTCCTCGAAACCATTTTAATTTTAATTCTCGAGATCTTCAAGTTCTCATTAACCAGCTCCCTACTCCCTTCATTGTTATGGGAGATTTTAATGGTCACCACACTTTGTGGGGATGTGAGGATGTAAATATTAGAGGCAACCAATTGGAAGACTTAATTCTCAGAAATGACTTGCTTTTATTTAATGATACAAGTCATACATATTTTCATTCTGCAAGTGGTTCCTTCACTTCTATAGACTTAACACTTTGTAGTCCTTCACCTTTTCTTGATTTCTCCTGGAAAGTTGGTTCAGACCCTTGTGGTAGTGACCACTTTCCCATTATTTTGGAGAATGATGGACCACCATCATTTGAAAGGGTTCAAAGGTGGAAGTTGGCGAAGGCAAATTGGGTTCAGTTTCAGCATCTGTGCAGCACTCGTCTGCAACAATTTGCCATTACTGATGCTGATGATCCCATGTCTTTGTTCACTTCCAACTTGAAGGACATTGCAGATGGACTATTTCTAAGACTTCGGCAGTGCCAAAGCATTTCAATAAACCATGGTTTTATGATACGTGTAAAATGCATTCAAAGAGCAAAACAGGTTGCTTGAGTGGATCAAACGTGAACCTACAACAGACAACCTGGGCTAAGGCTCGCAGAGAGATTAGACAGAGTAAGAAATCATCTTCGAGAACTTTTGTCTCCAAGTTGAATTTACAAACATCAGTAAAATCTGTCTGGAATAGGATCCAAAAAATCAAAAGAATCCAGTAATACAGTTCATCATTTGTCTGTCAATGATACGGATGTCACATCTCATCGTGACATTGCCAATGCAGACAACCTTTCTCATAATTCATCTTCTGCTTTCAGTACAGATGCTTTTACATCTGTCAGAACTAAAGCTGAAAAGCAGTCCATTAATTTTTCATCTGAAAATGCTGAAGTATACTCTATGGAGAAATTGCAGGATGCTCTTCGTAGAGCCCATGATACTTCAGTAGAACCAGGCGAAATTCATTATCAGTTATTGAAACATTTACCTGAATCATCTTTGAAGGTTCTTTTGAATATTGTTAATGACATCTGGATTTCTGGAGACTTTCCTTCTTATTGGAGGAAAGCAATTACAATTCCTATTCCGAAGCCTGATAAGGATCCATCTAATCTTACTAGTTGCATTTGTAAAACCATGGAACGAATGATTAATCGTTGACTTGTCTGGTATCTTGAATCCCACAAATTGCTTACTAACGTGCAGTGTGGTTTCAGATCTAGACGTAGCACGGTTGATCATCTTGTTAGATTTGAAACGTTTTGTAGAGAAGCTTTCATCCATAATCAGTGTTTTTTAATTTGGAGAAAGCTTACGATACCACGTGGAAGTATGGGATTTTAAACGACCTCCATGACATGGGCCTTAGAGGTCGACTTCCTGTTTTTATATCTCAATTTTTAAGAGATAGATCTTTTGAAGTCCGGGTGGGGTCGACATAGTCTGACATTCACCCACAGGAGATGGGTGTGCCTCAAGGTAGTATCCTGTCTGTAACTCTGTTTTCTGTGAAAATTAACAGCATCACCCAGTGTTTAACGCCTGGTGTGAATTGCTCGTTATATGTCGATGATTTTCAGATTTGCTATAGATCGTCCAATATGAGTATCAATGAACGTAAGTTGCAGCTTTGTTTGAATAAACTTCAACAATGGGCAACTGACAATGGCTTTCGATTATCAAAGGCAAAAACGGTTTGTATGCATATCTGCCAGAAACGAGGTCTCCACTTAGATCCACAGTTGTTTTTGGACAAAAATCCCATTCCAGTTGTGGAGGAGACTAAATTTCTGGGGGGTTATATTTAACAGGAAGCTATCTTTTGTCCCCCCATCTTAAATATGTTAAAAAGAAGGGCTTAATAGCTCTAAGTATTTTTAAAGTTATTTGTAATACAGAATGGGGAGCAGACCGCAAGGTTATGCTCCATCTGTATAGACCTTTAATTAGATCAAAATTAGATTATGGATGCATTGTGTATAGGTCGGTACGTAAGTTTGTTATGTTCCCAAAACTGGCAGTCTCCAGATTAGGTAAGCGGTGAGGTGTTCTAATCCGCTTCCAGAAATGGGAAAACTGGCGTGAGCAATTAAGGCCAATTTAGATGATAACGAGATGTGTGACGAACAGAGGGGGCGATTAACGAGACTAACCTTAATGAGCAGTGAAGAGCAGAGGTGAGCCGGAATAGAGATTACAAGAAAATTAATGTTTGGAGATATGAAATTAATGTTAGGAAATATTACCAATTTAGACGTGTGGGGTTAACGAGATCAATTAAGAGATGTATGAAGAGGGTACCCAGAGTAGAGGTTGCAAGGAAATTAATGTTAGGACGTAACATTTTGAGAAATTTTGGACGGCAGAAAACCGGGAACATCAGCTACGGTGATGGGCCATCAATTCAGGTGACGGAACACCAATTAGTAAGGGCGAGCAATAGACTTCCAGAAATGGAACAACTGGCGTGTCCAATTAAGAGGTGTTATAATCTCACTGCCAGATTCGGGAATGTCAGCATCGGGAATAAACCGTAAGTTTTACTTGCAGATACTAGATCCTATACACAATCACGGACTAAGGCTTTGTCTTGGTGCGTTTAGAACTCAACTTGTAGAGAGCTTGTACGTTGATGCACACGAACCTTGTTTGGCTGCTAGACGTGCAAAGCTTTCTCTGCAGTACGCAATCAAGATTAAATCTTTACCAACACATCCTAGACATAATGCGGTGTTTGACAACAAATATATGAAGTTGTTTGATGCAAGGCCAAATGCTATTCGTACATTTGGTCTTCGCATTAAGCGTGTGTTTTTTTTTTTGTCGCTTTCCAACATTGATTTAACTGACACTTTGGAAACCCCTTCATATTTTGTTTTACTACTGTGTTTGATCTTTCGCATCTGAAGAAAGATTGTACAAATGTTGTTGTGTACAAGCAATAGTTCATGGAAATTAAAGACTAGTACCGTGATTACATTCCTGTGTTTACAGACGTATCACGGGATGGGAATTCTGTGGCTTGTGCTACAGTTTTTCCATCAGACACAATCCTTTCCATGATACTGCCTGACCCGGCATCCATTTTTAGTGCTGAAGTTTGGGCAGTCATTAAAGCCTTGGAGGAAATAAAAGATTCGATTGCATTCAAATTTATGATTTTTACAGACTCACTTTCTTGTCTCCAAGCTTTGCGCCATATGAAGCTGGACCATCCCTTTATTGGGATGGTGATACGAAAGTGTGTCTTTTTATCTATTGCCAATAAAGATGTTGTATTTTATTGGGTGCCCAGCCATGTTGGTATTAGGGGTAATGAAAAGGCAAATTCTGCTGCCAAGTCTGCTTTGGATTTGCCTCATGTCAGGGTTGGTGTACCTTATACTAATTTTAAACATAACATCAACCAGTTTATCTTTTCGACTTGACAACACAATTGGGACGGTGCTGTTGGAACAAGCTTCATTCTATCAAGCCAGTCTTGGGAGAGTGGCAGTCCTCCTATAGACAGTGCAGGAAGGATGAAGTAGTCTTGTGTCGTGCCCGCATCGGTCATACTTACCTGACCCATTCATTTATCTCGACGAAAGATCCTCCACCTCAGTATGAGCACTGTCAATGTACTGTGACGGTGCGCCACATTTTGGTGGAGTGTAAATTTTTGACAGCAACTCGGAAAGATATATTTGGTACGCGATATGTGATGGAATCATTTCGATTCCATCCAGAACATATTTTACAGTTCTTACGTGATACTGAATGTTATTCTAAATTTTAATTTAAATCTATCTGTCATATTTGTATTTTTGCACATTTCTTTACACTGTGTTTTAATTTCACTTCTAAATTTTTATATTGATGTTGATCATCACATTGTTTTTCACTTACATAGTTTGACACCCAATACTAGCCGATGTATTATTCGTGCTGGGGTGTCGTTAAACATTCATTCATTCATTGTTTGATGCAAGGGGAAATGATATTCGTACATTTGGTCTTCGCACTGAGCGTTTTTTGTCGCTTTCCAACATTGATTTATCAGACACTTTGGGAACATATTTGTTTTACCACATTGGTGTATTGCACCACCTAAGATTATGTTTGATTTGTCGCTCCCTTGCATCTTGTACGTTGGTTGATTTGTCGCTCCCTTGCATCTGCCAGTGCAGGCGGTCCTTCTTATATCCTCCCCCCCCTCCCAACTTTCTGTCTTGCGTACGCTACAACTTGTTCTGAATGTGCACGTTAAACCCTATGACATGACACATGACAAAAATATATACAATTTTATTTGATGTAGTACCACCGTGTCAAGAAGCCTTGTGCTTGGAACATGTATGGGGTACCTGTAAAAAAGTACTCAAATGTTGTGCAAAACTAGGGGTGTTGTAGAAACATATGGTTATACTCAAAATGAGCAATGAAATGTACCATTTTCTTCAGTTAATACTTTGAGGTAGGGGTTGTAGTACTGATATTTATGGGTCATAGTTCGGTTGATATATTGCATATAGTGTTTTTAAACACAAACGTTAACATGGGATTTTAATTGGTATAGTCCAACCTAGTGAAGGCACCATATATTCGAAGTGGGTTTGGCCATCACAAAATGCATATCTCATATTTTAAAAAACGAATGTGCTTCTAAGAAATAATCGTTATGGAGTCGAGTTTTTGTTTGTTTTTAGACAGCAGTTCACAATTTCACAGTCGCAAACTCATGTTTCATTCAGTTATAAGTTTATCCAAATGTGTTACAGGTTTGTAGATTAACTAAACTTGGTGTTAATGTTCACGTGCTGAAACTAGGGTATGTCCCTTTAAAGCAAAAAGAGGTCATTCAGGCCGGACACAGTCCCATGCAATGTTTATGTGGGTATTGATGTACTGTACAAAAGTTATCAAGTAACATTTTTTGACAAAGGAAAACAGTTTAAGCAAGTATAAATCAAAACAACGAAACAGTTGTTTTTGTATCTTCAGCAAAAAATAAAAAGAAGAGCTTTAAATAAACGGATGCCATTATTTTCGCCCAAATTAGGTAAAGTGAATCTTTTAATATGGCAGAGAGAACGCGCTTCCAACGGCAGCAAATTTAGCTTGGGTAGATTTAATTTCGAGTTGACTCCATATTTCACTTAAATCGACCACACTGTTCATGCGTTTTAAAATTTATTTCTAGTATACTCAGTAGTTTATTGATCCATTATTAATTTAAAACAATCAGTTGTGTCTGGGGCGGATCCAGCTTTTCTGATGAGGGTGGGTCCAAGACAAAAAGGGCACCATAACATTATGAAAAGGCACCATTGAAAAATTACACACTGTTCACATGGACCATAATGTAATAGTGCTACAACAGGGACGCTGGCATA
>JAECMU010403679.1:0-13284 GCA_016106625.1 Dracogyra subfuscus
GCTACGTCCCGCCACCATAAATAAATGTATTAGGTGCAAACGCATTAATTGTTAAACCTATATTGTTCGATACCACTATCAGTATAATTTTTTGAATTACAGATCGTTGGAAAGATAACTAAAATGTTCACCGCGTGCATTTTTGCAGTTGGGGCGGGCAGCATAGCCCAGTGGTACAGTGCCCGCCTGATGCGCGGTTGGTCTAGGATCGATCCCCGTCAGCTAACCACTGGGGTTTTTCTCGACATAACCATAATATGTCCGACGCCGATATAACCGTAATAATAATGTGTTGAGTGTGTCGTTAAACAATTTTTTTTTTTTTTTTAAATGTGCAGTTGTGTCCTATCACGTATACACTTTATGACTTCTTCAACATACCATCCTGCTTCTGGTTTGGGGAGGGTTTGGACGCGCAACATTTCCCAACTGCCCCAAATGTACCAATTGGGTTAAAGCTTCCTGTCTGGTAGCTTTGGGAAGACAGATCAGAGGAATACCATAGTTTTAGTCAAATCTGAAGTATTACAACTTTGTTTTAAAGTCTTTTATTTGCATAATATTTATTTAAATATGTGTTCAGTAATATATGTAGCTCTTCACGTCCATCAATGAATTAATGTTTAACAACACCACAGAACGAAAAATACATCGGCTACTGGGCGTCAATCCCGTCCATCAACGCAGTTTTTAACATCGTTATCATATCACAAATTTCATATGAAAACAACAGCTGTGTGGACATTTGTAACTAAATCTCATGTATGCAAGAATAATGGCGAACAATTAACATATGAATGTCTGCTGACATCTTATCAAACGATCTGCTCACAAGTAAAATACATATTCATGGATTCGCTCGGAATTACAAAACAAACGTTATTGCGTTGCACGATGGACGCAATATGTGATTCGGTTTTGCTCAAAGACGATCACAATAAACGAAAGGGTTTTATATAACAATTACTCAACACATTTTATTTACGGTTATATGACGTAGCACCTATGGTTAAGGACTACGTGGACAATAAGACAGGAAACCCGCTACTACCTTTCCATGGGCTACTCTTTTCGATTAATTAGGAATATTTTTATATGCACTATCCCACGGACATGATAGCACATACCACGACCTTTGATATACTAGCTGTGATGCACTGGTTTGAACAAGGACAATATAGACTATGTTACTTTCCCCTAAGTCCGAACATTTGTATACTTCATTTATTAGTTACATGTGACGCTAAATTCTGGTAGTTGTGAAACTCCAACGTTTTTAACATGCGTTTTACCATTGTTTTCTAATTTACTTTATACTGTGAAGGTTGTAGTATTTATATCAATTATATAATGCTGATTAAAATTTAAGTTTATGACATATTGCTATTTTATAACGGTAAGTTCATCTTGCCTTCATGAATCTAGTTCTTGGACATAATCACTGATACCAGTACTCGATGGTATGTCCAAACACAAGAACAACAACAAAAATAACAAAAACACGTCGTGATAATGCTGCACAAAAAAGTACTAGAATAGTTATTTTGGCATCCAGAACTTAGAAAATAGTTAAATACCCCTACCCCACCCCAAACAAGATTCAGTTGATCTAACAAAACAAATACAACATGACATGTTCGGTGAAGGGAGCCAGACATGAAAAAAGGCTCAAAATCAGGTTCAAGGTGAACCCTTCTGCTATACTTTTTATTTGGATATTTTCAACCGCTTAGATATTTAGAATGAAGCATTGATTTGTCTGCCAGTCAATTTCTATTGAGAAAATACGTTATCCTACAGCAACCGTAGATTTTTCAAACTTAGCATACACATAGCACATACTTAATCCTATAGATAGCATTTTAAAAGTAGAAGTATTTTTTAAACATTGTGTACTAGGAAATACATAAATTTTTCAAGACGTCCGCTATTAATAAGATAAAAATTAAATATTATTTTTTATTTTCTTGGGTTGCTATTATCACAAGTCAAGGGTAACCAGGTTTAGTTTAGAACATTCATTGTAAATAATTTGGTAGTTATAATGTGCAGCTTTCATTGTCAATACACATTTTTGTAAGGAATGTGGGCTTTTGGCTTAGGTTGGTGAATATTTTAGTTTTTGGTGTGAGTGGTGATAAAGTAGATAGTGCACCTACCTCGGTGGCGTCGTGGTTATCGGTCTACAAGCTGGAAGGTGCTGGGTTCGAATCTCAGTCGAGACATGGGATTTTTAATCCAGATGCCGCCTCCAAACCATCAGTGAGTGTTCCGCAAGGCTCAATGGGTAGGTGTAAACCACTTGTACCGACCAGTGATCCATAACTGGTTCAACAAAGGTCATGGTGTGTGTTATCCTGCCTGTGGGAAGCGCAAATGAAAGATACCTTGCTGCCTGTCGTGATAGAGTAGTATATGTGGCGACAGCCTGTTTTCTATTTAAACAAAAACAGTGTCAGAATGACCATATGTTTAACGTCCAATAGCCGATGATAAGATTAAAAAAAAAAACCCAAATCAATATGCTCTAGTGGCGTCGTTAAATAAAACAAACTTTACATTTTTAAGTAGATAGTGGACTTTGGTTTAATGCAGACATATTACATTTTTTTGTGAGAGAAACATTATGGAAGTATGCTAAATATTTCAGACATTGTAATTCTAGGTTGGTGACAACCGAAAGTAAAATATATTTTAGTGTATTGCATTTGTGTTGTAATTTATAGCGTTGTATACCGTAAATCCATTAGTAGTTGTATGTCAATGTCACTGATAAAGACATGTTAAATGAATTGTGATGTATTTGAAGTGTATATTATTTATGTAATACGGACATTTGTAGTGCCCACAAATGTCGTAAAGACCACAAATGTCACAACGACCACAAATGTGTCGCAATGTTACTACCACACGATCAACCACAAATGTCACAAAGGTCTCAACCACATATGTCACAACGACAAATGACGCAGCTAATCAACCACAAATGTCATAATTTACACTGACATGTTTAAAATGTTTTCTTATTGTGTTCTTTTGGGGTTAAAAGAAATGTTTTATTTAACGACGCACACAACACATTTTATTTACGGTTATATGGCGTCAGACATATGGTTAAGGACCACAAAGATTTTGAAAGGAAATCCATTGTCGCCACTTCATGGACTACTCTTTCCGATTAACAGCAAGGGGTAGCATAAGGTTAAATAGTTTAACGTAGATCGGGATCATCAGATCGATTGAAGATTTTATATACTCGTTTACAATACTATCTATTCCAGTTGCTTTGCCATTTTACAGTTGTTTAGTTGCATTTCTTATTTCGCCTTCTTCAATTTTTCTGTTTAACATATTATCGTTATTTATATCGATATCGTCAAAGTTTAATTCTTTCTCATGATCAGATTCGGGCGGTTCTCCTCCATTGAGGTTTTTATAAAACGTTTTAAAAATCGTCTATGGGCGGTAGGTTTTCCTCCTGTTTCTCATGTTTAAGGATTTTATAAAAAGCTTTAGGTTTGTTTACTCTCAGATTTCTTATTTGCTTTTCAATTTGTAACTGCTACTTCTCAGAGGTACGTGCGTTTTTAAAAATATGAGAAATGTATTTTTTTATATTAGAAAGACCAGGATGACCAAAAACACTTCGAATGTATGGAAATTGATAGTCTAAACCATAAATTCTAAGTACAGTATGATTTCAGTTATCAAAAACGGTTCTAATAGTAAACAAAATGCCTTTTAGTGTTTTAAAGTACGTACGTAGTCGGGGTCGCAGACCGCTCGGGTCATCTTATGTAGATTTCGGTTGTCCGGAGGCGGCTCGATAGGTTGGACTATACCAATTAAAATCCCATTGGTGACAGTGTTAAGATATTGGCCTAAAACTACTATACACAACGTATCAACCAAAATACGAACCATAGATATGAATACTACACCACCTCACCCAAAGTAGTAACTGAGTTAAATGGCACCTTTCATGACTCATTTTCGAGATAACAGGATGTTGTTACAACCCCCATCAATTCCGCACAAAATGGCAGTGCTCAGTTTTACAGGCACCCTGTAAATGTTTCAAGCACAAGTGTGCCTGACACATTGGTGCTGCATAAAATAAAACTGGATGCATTTATTACCTACATAAAACTGTACTTGATGCAAGTAACCACTGTCACATTTCTCACCAATGGCTGGGCTCACAGCTTTAACTCCTCTTTTAAAAGTTCGGGTCACTTCGAACTTTGACCCAGCCGAGATGCTATTTGGTGGAGTACTACCGATAGCGCAAGTCGCTAGTGACGTGCCGAGGCCGGTAATGTATTCAAATAGCGTTGTCTTCACAATGGGAGAGAACTCATATCAGCTTCAGAAATTAGATGCATACGCGGTATCGTGGGTTATCTTTCATTGTATGGAAGTAAAGGCAAACCAAGTAATGTTTTCTTAAGGTTCAACTGTAACTATTAAAATTGATATAAACAGCGTATTAACCTACCCAGGCAGTACCCCAGTGAAAAAAACCCTCATATTTAATCTACATACAAGAGCATTCTGGTGAGGCGATGAGTGTTTTTATTAAAATCTCTCATATTTGCTTAAACTCGCTGTTTCTTTTTGGGGGGTACGCTGTACTGCTTTCAGTCTTTTGTGTATACTGCATTATAACTGTATATCAAATACAAGTGTATTTATTTATTCACGATGGATAATAGTACTTCCGCAAACAACTAATGGCACATATTTTTACCAATTAGAGACGCGGCAGTTTTTACTCCGTAAATATTTCACGGTATAATTCAAATTTTCACAAACTTAAAAATCCAAGTCCATCGAATGAATGAGTGAATAAACCGGCGGACGGACGAATGAATGGATGGATGAATGAATGAAAGTGTGAATGAAAGAATGAATGAATGCATGAATGAATTAATGGTTAACGACATCCCAGCATACAAAAACAAATAAGAATCAGCTATTGTGTGTCAAACGAAGGTAAGTGCATCAATATAATTATTTCAATTCACCATAAAACGTGTATAATTATATAAAAAACATTGTGAAGTGATCAGTCATACGACATGTTGCACACTGTACAACCAGGACCGTAGAAACGGGAATGGGGATGGGGATCTAGGAGTTACATTGTTCAGTTAGCTGCAAGGGATCGGCTATATGCACCATCTTTCAGCACATACCACGACCTTTGATATACCGGTCTTTGTTCCCAAAATTAGCCCACCGATCAGGATCAATGCTAGACCGACTGCGCATCAAGTGTGCGCTTTACCACTGGATTACATCCAGCCACCCACCCCCAACCCCACCTATTTCTATAGATGAAAGCAGCAATATATATATATATATGTGTGTGTGTGTAAAGTACTCTTATATAGAACTGCAAGGGACCAAGACCAGCGGTTCGTTATGGCAGTAGTTCGTTGTAAACATTTACAGAAGTTAGCCGTTTTCATTCAAGAAGTCGGCCATTTGGGATTTGTTCAGATTTAAATACCATAAACACAAGAATTAGTGGGGTGGGTTTTTTAATCTTTCATTTATGATTGCCAATAGAAGAAAATATACAAATAAATACAGTATGTTGAATTAAATAAGTGTTCAGTCAGTTTTTTGCTTATTTTCGTTTGCTTAGTGGGTGTTAGCCTCCATTGCTGAAGCGATGTCGGCAATCGAATGAAACAGGCAAAGCTACACCAACTAAACTTTGGAAAACAGTGTTATCGTGTCCGTCATGATTGCACATCTACCGAATACCGTTCAACCTTTCATAACATTCGTGTTACCTACCTTCAAAACTAAATATCTGGTTATTTAACCTTAATAACAAATACTGTATAGTCCAAGTCCAAGTCCAAGTCCAAAGGGTTTTACGTACACGTTCAGAACAAGCTGTTGTAGCGTACGCCTGTCACAGTCGCGGGGACCGGCCTTGGCCGGTTCCCCTCGTCTGTGACAGGAAAAGGTGTGGGGGTGGGTTAAGGAGGGACCGCCTGCGCTATCAGGTTCAAGAGAGAACCAGTAGCCCAATCAACTTGGGGGCAGGCGGGGGACTGTATAGTGAGTTTCACGTGTCAATTGTATTGTTGGATACCGGCACACAATAGCAGTGAAGTGAGAACAGACAGTTAATTGTTCACTGTATTAATCCTTTAATTAATACTAATCTACTACGAAATGACAAGCGGACGTTATCTGGCTGATCTTATTATAACAGAACAGAACAGAACTTTATTACACCCAGGCCGTTAGGCAACGGCATATGGGGAAACATGGATAATTACATAATATAATATGTGACAAGACAGGACAGGGTTTACAGCATAGTCGTTTTTGATGCATTGCTGTTAATGCTAATGATTGGTATGATACAAATAAGATACAAAACAATTATGATCGGTTCACTGTATATGCACTAATTTACACTGAAATACACTATTTTGACCACAAAATTTGTTCGTTTTAACAGTTAATTAGCTATACATAGTTCGTTCTATACATCAAAATGTATTACTAATATATAGGGGAGAAAATCGGGACTTTACAATCAGTTCGTTCTAACCGGTAGTTTGTTATAAGCGTGTTCGTTCTAAAAGTACTTTACTATATATTATTCAGATGGCTATTACTGCTAGCTAATACGTAGCTTTTACTTGAGGGAACTGTCTTTGAAAACAATTTTAATTTATTTTTCATTTAAATTTTGTTAATAAAATAAAATAAAATAAAATAAATAAATAAATAAGATAATTAAAAAATAAATAAATACTAAAAACCAGAAATGAAAACCAAAACCGAAAAACAACAATTATCAGTCGGTTATGTAAATCAAAACAGAATATGCAAATTTTGAATTTGTGGATGCTTGTATTAATATAATTATAATATCTGGACAAATAACGGTTAAGTCCGGAGAATTAGACAATTAGATTTATATAATCCATTTGTCCTTTTCTTCTTCTTTCTTCTTTTTCTTCTTCTATTTTTTTGTTTTTATTTCCGCTTCTCTGATGCCAAAAATACCTTTCAGCATGACCGTTATCTTGAGAAAATAGACATTAATACAAACAACGTGATTCCGTGCTCTGTAACACACTCATTAACAAATTTGAAGAAACGTCTGGTTCATAATAATACAGATGTCCCTAAGGCAAATGCCACGCAGCATGGAGTCTGGGTCGTAGTGATACATTCTGTTAACAAGAATGTACCGTGTCGTCTTACATAAATAACAAGACTTTTTAAAGGCACTATACCGAGTTTACTACCACTAAAAGATGTTTCTGACCATCAGAGCCATTTTGGCGACTAAAATTACATATTAAATACATGTCCTTGTTTAGAATACCAGTGTCTGCATGTACTGAGTTTTTGCGGTCATGTGATAATCAGGGGCGTAGCCAGACTTTTTTTTAGCATTACGCACTCCGCTTTATTGGGGAAACGTAATTACTGAAAAAGAAAAGAGGATATTTTAAATTTCATTTCAACTTATTTTCGTGCTTATATCCGATTAAGGTTCAATCACGCTGTCCTAGGTACACACTTCAGCTATCTGGGCTCTGTCTGTACAGGACAGTGGGTAAGTTATTAGTTGGTTAGTGGTTAGTGAGAGAGAAGAGGGATTAGTGGCCTTACACGTACCCATTGGGCCTCCCGACGGGGATCGATCCTAGACCGAATGCGCTTTATCACAGGGCTACGTCCCGCTCCTCAAACATTTTGTAATTTGGATAATGCCATGATCAGATTTGTTTATCGTCACCATCAGAGCAAAATAAGACATTACTTGGAAATAAATCGGGTTTGGGCCGCTACAGGTATTAGGACGAGAAAAAACATCTTGTTTATTAAGTAAAAAATATTTTAGAGAAGAAAACCGCTACAAATTTTCAATTAGTAGTTATGCATCTTTTTATGCACTATTCCACAGACAGGATAGCACATACCATGGCCTTTGATAAACCAGTGTCTGTATAAACAAGGTGTATGTTGTCCCAATCTTCGTGGTTGCTCAAACTGAATTTCTGCTCTCAATAATTTCGTACGTACGAATAAGAAACACACACCAATTATAATGAAAAATGAGTGCTACAAACTTCAGCATATGGTCGCAAATACATTGTATATACAGACACTGGCATTGTAAATAGGAAAATGTATTTAATATAATTTAATGCAATTTTAGTCGTCACATAATTCTTACAATTTTGTTGCCCACTCTCGACTACTGACCATGCCAGAAACTGGGTGTGGGAGAAACGTGTCTGAACCTTCATTGGATAGAGACACGTTATAAGAGTTTACGATTTTGACAGAACAGAACAGAACTTATTACACCCAGGCCGTTAGACAACAGCATATGGGGAAACATGGATAATATGTGACAAGACAGGATAGGGTTTACAGGAAAACATTAAATAGTAAATAGTATATTATATGAATAGTTAAATTAGAAAACATTAAATAGTAAATAGTACATTAATACTGAAATACAACGAGTAGATATAACAAAAATACATATATACAATAAAACAATAATATTCGGCATAGTAGAGTAATTGAAGTTCATTATATAGTTTGTTATACAATGTCATGTACTAGTATATTTCGATTTATTAAAATAGGGATATCTGTGATATAATAATAAAACATATTTAACTCAAGTGATGTGGTGTATGTTGATACAAATTGCTATGGTCTTTTAAATTGATAATTAATTTCTTTAATTAATTTGCTGACTTTTCTTAGAATACCTATTTTATTACTAGTCATTAACCCATTAAATTTTAGGGTACTGGCGTTCACATAATAATATTGTTTTAGGAGTGTTTTTCGGGACTTAGTAAAGAAGGCACAAGTGAATAGATAATGATATTCATCACCAATATCGTTAGAATCACAAAGTGTGCATAACCTATTTTCTACTGGAGTATTATTTCACCATCCAATTTCAATCGGGAGGTAATGATTTGATGTTCTGAATTTAAGAATAATGATCCATATTTTTCAGGCATTATGGTGAGGTATTTTTACAAAATTAGCTGATTTAAAAAAAAGTATATTTGTTTCCTCTAGATGATGATACAATGCTATTATTCCACGTTTGAAGGTACTGATCATGCTGCCTCAATTTGATATGCGGGCAGCATAGCCAAGTGGTACAGTGCCCGCCTGATGCGCGGTCGGTCTAGGATCGATCCCCGTCAGCTAACCACTGGGGTTTTTCTCGACATAACCATATGTCCGACGCCGATATAACCGTAATTGTAATGTGTTGAGTGCGTCGTTAAACAAACTAAAAACAAAAAACAAACAATTTGATATATTCAAGAAGGTTTTTTGTTTTGTTGTTGTTGAAAATCTTCGAGACATCCATATATCCGTCATACCTAGGTTGTTAAATAATTGTTTGATATGTTGGATCCATGTGTAGTTGTGTCCATTTACGGATGAGACCTGTAACATAAAATTAATGCAATAGATACAATGGTGGTCCAGAATTGTATCATTCTTTGTTGAATAATTAGTTTAATCGGTCTACGTTATAGTTCTCCGTATAACAGAAAATTAATATCGGTTTACCTTTTTTAACCGGGAGCAGGCGTCTCGTGATATTTATGTGTATGTTTTCAATGATGTCAGTGTTTTCATAACCCCATAATTCACATCCATACAGAAGAATAGGTAATACCATTGTGTCAAACAATTTTATCTTACATTCTATTGATTGATTTAGATAAAACGAAATACATTGCATTTGTAGCTTGTTGGGGTAGACATGTTCTTGTTGTGTTGAAATTGTTTTGCTTCTTAAAAGTTAAACCTAAATATTTATATTGTTTAACGTTTTCGAGAATCGTATTTCCGATGGTAAATGTTTTCTTGTAATCATTGGTTGTGCCATTGAAAATTGATATTTTTGTCTTTTTGATATTGATTTTAAGCTTCCATTTATTACAATAATTGGAGAACATGTTAAGGGTATGTTGTAAATCGCGTGGGTTCGTTGCTAGGAGGCCTGTGACGTCCGCATATAGAAGGGAGAGCAAGCAAATGCCAGCTTCAAGAAATATATGGAGATCATCGATATCAGGAGAGACTCCAATGCAGTTTTGGCTAACAAGATACGTTTCCAGGTCATTTAATTTAAAGGGACATTCCTGAGTTTGCTGCAACTTTTAAGGTGTTACAAATGTTCACCTTGACGCACGTTGATGTTATATGCGAATAGTTTCGAGTATATATTGTTAGTGCAAATGCAAGATTTAATACTTTGATACATTTGGTGGATAATTTTGAAAATGTTTCCATTTATATTATTGACTTATAATTTTTGTCACAAGCAGGTTCTGGGGATCATATCAAAGGCTTTCTGAAAATCGATCAAAGCACAGTATAATTTATTTTTCCTATTTTTTAAAATTTCTGTTAAAGAGTGAATACTAAATAGATGGTCAGTGGTAGAATAGCCTTTTCGGAATGCTGTTTGGGATTCGCTCAGTATGATATGTTTGTCAATAAATGAATTTAGTATTATGTTTAAAATTGTGGTAAATAATTTTGAACAGCAGCATAACAGCGTTATTGGTCTATAGTTTTCAGGCATCAGTCGAGTTCCTTTACTTTTAAAATCGTTTTAATAATTCCTATTAGCCATTCATTAGCACAAAATACAGTAACTATGGTCTAGCATAAGGTTAAATTATTTAACATAGATCGGGGTCATCAGATCGATAGATGATTTTATATACTCGTTTACAATATTATCTATTCCAGTTGTTTTGCCATTTTTCAGTTGTTTAATTGCATTTCTTATTTCGCCTTCTTCAATTTTTCTGTTTAAGATATTATCGTTATTTATATCGATATCGTCAAGATTTAATTATTTCTCATGATCAGATTCGGGCGGTTCTCCTCCATTGAGGTTTTTATAAAACTTTAAAAAACTTCTATGGGCGGTAGGTTTTCCTCCTGTTTCTCATGTTTAAGGATTTTATAAAAAGCTTTAGGTTCGTTTACTCTCAGATTACTTATTTGCTTTTCAATTTTTAACTGCTACTTCTTAGAGGTACGTGCGTTTTTAAAAATATGAGAAATGTATTTTTTATATATTAGAAACACCAGGATGACCAAAAACACTTCGAATGTATGGAAATTGATAGTCTAAACCATAAAATCTAAGTACAGTATGATTTCAGTTATCAAAAACGGCTCTAATAGTAAACAAAATGCCTTTTAGTGTTTTAAAACTAGGGTATGTCCCTTTAAAATGCGTATCTTCAAGAATAAACAGGTCACATGTGTTTTTGTTTTAATTTATAATATTATGGATATTATAAGGTCCACGCTGCGTTCAAATTAGTAATTTGTTGGAACTATATTATCGTTTAACCGCACTGAAATTCGATTACAATAAATAAATAAATCATGTTTATTACTAATACATAATAGTATTGTGCATGAAGTTAAAGAACCAAAATTAATATTATTATTGAAAAAAAAAAATTGTTTTCCTTATTAGGCTACTCAGCAAAATCGATCACATTTTAATTATCAATAATTACCATTAGTATGCTTTTCGTACTGGATTATTAAATTTAGTCATTATCACTACATACAAATAAAAGCGGCATTGATTTTAACGTAGAAAGCTAAATCTGAAAATTAATATTATTTTTTACAAATGCATCCCCCCACCCCCTAAAAAAAACCCAAATAATTTTATTTTTTATGAAAGCAAATGGCTTAGATGATCTAACCCAACGACCATACGAGCAACACAGGTCATATCGACTAGACTTGTAAATCTATTTTCGGCGAAAGATAATAGAAAATGCAATTGATATTAACTGCGACGTAATTTCTCCATAAGTCAAATGATGTTTTCAGCTCAGGTGATTTATGAAGATTTTACACTCTATTTTTTATATTTTCGCATCATTTCGCAATTGCAGGATAAAGAAAATTACCGGTAATTTGCTTTAAAAGACCAATTATTTTATTTTAGACTTTAATGTGATGGGCGGGTCTAATTTGTATTAGGGAAATGCGAGTGGTGTCTGGTTGTAATGTATTTGACGGTTCAGACGGATATTGAATTAAATCTTGAAAACAGCGACATTAACCTTTTATCTCTCGTTAAAATTGTTATTAGTTGCTTTTTGTGCGTCTGATGGTGTGTTTTTGTTGGTGTTTTGTAGGTGTTTTTTTTTTAAGGTAGCTAAAGAAACACCAGTGCATCTTAAAATGAGAAATGTCATGTGAGGGCAATGATCTGATTAAAGTATTTTTTTTAACGACACCTTCAGAGGTACATTGACTTATTAATCATCGGCTATTGTATGCCACACATTATTGTGTTTATAATACTCAGGGTATTTCAAATTCATAGACTCACTATACTTAGTTAGATGCCAAACATGTAGTATTGTTTGGTGGAATGCATTCACCAGTAACCCAGCTTTAAAGTAAAAGCAGTGATACAGTCCAGAATTATTTTTAAATATTTTTGAAAATTATGTGGAACATTCACCTTGATCAGAAATTTGAACTGTTAAAAATAAATAGGGTGCCTATACGAAAACGTGCCGTACAGGCACACCCACTAACAGACTGCCTGCAGACAGGCTGATTTGAATAATTTTGGTAATTCTGCCATAGTCTTAGAGACAAAACTCGCTACATTTTTCCATTAATAGCAAAGGATATTTTTATATGCATCATCCCAAAGACAGCATAACACATACTACGGCCTTTGATATACCAGTCGTAGTGTACTGGCTGGATAGCTAATGAAACACTAGTACATCTTAAAATGAGAAATGCCAAGTAAAGGCAGTGATCTGATTAAAGACAAATTTATGTGCATTATTGAATATACATTATCGCTCAGGTTTCTTGTCTCACCATCTAATCGGTGTCTCATGCAATGTAACCAAGATACGTCATCAGGAGTGCGTTTTACCACTGAACTACATCCCGTCCCGAATCGAACGAAAACTACGTCTATGTTTCCTTCTCGGTACTGGTGCGAGGTCGGTCTGGGATCGATCCCCGTCTGTGGCCCATTGGGTTTTACATCAAAATCCGTGGTATGTCCTATCCTGTCTGTGGGATGGTGGATATAAAACATCACTTGGGACTAATGGAAAAAAGTGTTTAATACTGCGTGTCAGAATCACCAAATAATTGGCAATCAATAGCCGATGATAAATAAATCCGTATGCTCTAGTGATGTCGTTAAACAAACACAAATGTGGGTAT
>JAECMU010403819.1:0-11996 GCA_016106625.1 Dracogyra subfuscus
AAAACTTAATGATCTGTACATGTAGTATAAAGCAATCCTTCCTGATGATCTGCACAAGGGGCTATGCTTGATAATTCTGATGCAATTCATCTAAGCTGCCGTTTGACATTTGTGAAGATGGAACACACTCGACGGCCAGGCTAGTAAACATGTTCAGTTTGACATCATTTAGATGGTTAGACCATTAAGTTACAGTTAAGTCTTTTCCATCAAATTTTAAAGTCACATGAGAGTTGATTCAATAAACGTGTCAAGAACATATTGCCTGAAAGTATGTATAAATTTATTTTGTCCAAAAACATACTTTATTCAAAGACATAATGTCATATTGTACAGGTATGTTTGGTATATAATTCAGTTATGGCTACATACTACTAAAGTTAAAGTTTGTTTTGTTTGATGACACAACTATAGAACTCATTGATTTATTGGATGTCAGACATTTGGTAATTTTTACATATAGTGTTAAAGAGAAAACCCATTCCATATCACATCCGACAGTCTTTGATCTACTAGCTAGAATGAAAAATAGCACAATGGAACTGATCCTAGACAGAGGGTGCATCAGGCCAGCATTTTACAAGCCCACCCCATGTACTACCAAGTTGCAAATGGGGAAAAAACACTTTCTATATAGCTAATATTATGTAGCTGTTTAAAATGTGCAAAATGGCTTTTGATGTTTTATAAGTGTTAACTGAACAGTAAAATACTCAATGAACAGTAAAATACTCTGTGAACAGAAAAATTATCTGTGAACAGAAAAATACTCAATGAACAGTAAAATACTCGGTGAACAGTAAAATACTCAGTGAACAGAAAAATTATCTGTGAACAGAAAAATACTCAATGAACAGTAAAATACTCCGTGAACAGTAAAATATTCACTGAACAGAAAAATTATCTGTGAACAGTAAAATACTCAATGAACAGTAAAATACTCCGTGAACAGTAAAATACTGTGAACAGAAAAATGCTCCATTGCATATTTCAACTCAACATTATTGGTATGACTCTGCCTTTAATAGGATAATAATTAACTGCCTTTGACAGTTAGCCATGCATAGGACAGACCAACTTTACTGCATCACTTCATTTTTATAGTTGCCTTAGTTTGACATCCAATGGCCAATGTAATTTTCATGCTGGGGTAATAATAATAATAATAACTTTATTTAATGAGGGTGACAGGTTTAGCACAAGCTAATTTTCCACTTGGCCCTCAACAATACATTGAAACACTGGAAAAGAAAATACAAATGTTGTTAAACCATTCATTCATTCATTCATTCATTCATTCATTCATTCATTCATTCACTTTAATGTGATCAGTGATAAAATGTATACAAATTTATAACAATATATGAGAAAAATTATCATGAGTCGTGAATTCATCTTTAATTCAGAGGAAAGATAGACACACATGACAAACCTTGTGATATTACAGACACGTTTATTACATGTAGGTGTCAAGAATTTGCAACCTGTGGTCTTAACAATAAAAGAGAAATTAACCACAATTCAGGGCTCACACAAAAAAGACTTCTTTTTTTGATCATTTTAATAGATATATAGATTTTTGCTTGAAAATTATTCAAAAGTGGCTACTTTAAAGGTTTTTTTTTATTAGCCAAATTAAAGGTTGTAGCCATATTGTATACAATTGGCTAATTTTACAATGGATAGGCTGAGCCCTGCAATTACAATGGCAACTCTTATATTACTGTCCAACAGATGTTTTCTTTACAGGCCCCTATCAGTGATATTTGTTTTCTTCTTCAATATGCTCCCGGACCCCCCATAGCAACTGGTTCTTTACGCCCTCATGAAAGATATGTCGGGTATCTTGGTCCTGTACCTAGCCAATGAGTCATTAAACACTAGTTGTGAACTCAGTAGTACCAGCTGCAAATGCAGGACCTACCAGCCTTAAGTCTGGCTTAACCACTATGCAACAGCACCAATGCTGGAGTTTAACAGTGCAGTGCCTTTTGCATGTACCTATAGCTGTAGTTGGCTGTGGATCTATTAAGGAGCTAAGCCAAATCAACCAGTTAGCTCCAATTTCAGTTTTGATGAGCCATTCTAAACTATGTGTAAAATTACATTCAAGAAATTACACATCATTTTCTATTTTGCTTTAATCCTACAGGATATTTGCAAATTCAGTGTCACCAAAACCAACCCAAGCCTGCTAGCGACCTTGTTTGTGCTGCTTGTGCATGCCATATGTGGGTGACTACCCCCTCTCCCACCCACCCAAACCTTTTTCTGTCCTGAACAGAGGAGCCTGCGAAAGTCAACAGCTGCACCCATGACAGGTGTGTGCTACAACAGCTTGCTGTGAATGTGCACATTAAACCTATGACCTGACCTAGATCTATTGGACTTAAAGGAACAATGATTAGAAAAAAGAGAATGGAAAATATTCCATAGCCTCTATTAGAAACATACTTTTGAATTGTTTAATGACACTACTAGAACAGATTGCTAGTTGATCATCAGCTAGAAGACGTCAGACATATAATAATTCTGACAGGTAGTTTAGTGAAAAGAGTTGTTTATGTGACATTTAAATCACACTAAAGGCAAAAGTTGCATCACTAAGCCACATCCCATGTTTTTGTTAAAAAACCCAGCTTGTAGACACCACTAGAGCACATTGATTTATTAATTATCAGCTATTTGATGTCAAACAATTGGTACTTTTGACCTAGTTATAGAGAGAATATGCGCTACATTTTTTCATTATTAGCAAGGGATCTTTTATATGCACCATCCTACAAACAGGATAGCACATACCATGACTTTTGATATACTAGTCATGGTGCACTGGCTGGAATCAGAAATAACTCAATGGGCCCACTGGTGGGGATCAATCCCAAACTGACCAAGCAGTCAAGTAAGCACTTTACCATCGGGCTACCCCCACCCTCCTTAAACAAGTGCACAAATAGAGGAGTAACCAATATATTTTGTAACTAACATTAATAAATAGCTTTATGGAAATCTATTTAAATGGCAATAAAGATGTCACACACATGTATTCCAATTAAAATTTATTACATTAAAATTTATAGCTTTGTAATATTTTTTTTTATTGCCTGACATACATTATACTGGTAATGTTAGGTTTGGATGCCCCAAATTTGACCTAGGCCAGTGATAAATCACTTGCCTCATGCACAGTCAGTCTAGTGTTGATCCCTGTTGGTAAGCCCTTTGGGTTATTGTTTTTTTTTTCAGTCAGTACTTCACAACTGGTATAACAAGGGAGAGTTTGTTTCGTATAATGACACCACTAAGGCACATTGATTTATTAATTATTGGGTATTGGCTGTCAACATATGGTCATTTTCACCCTGTTGTAGAGAGGAAGCCTACTATATTTTTTCATTAGTAAGAAGGGATCTTTTATATACACCATCCCACAGACAGGATAGCACATACCACGACCTTAGATATACCATTTGTTGTGCACTGGCAGGATATAGCATATAGACAGTCCCTTTCTGCTTATCACACAGAGTAATCCATTCATGGTTGGGGGGTGGGATGTAGCCCAGTGGTAAAGTGTTCACTTGATGTGCGGTTGATCTTGAGATCGATCCCTGTCAGTGAATCCATTGGGCTATTTCTTGTTCCAGCCAGTGCTCCACAACTGGTGTAACAAATGCTGTGGTATGTACTATCCTTTTGTGGGATGGTGCATGTAAAAGGTCCCTTGCTGCTAATCAAAAAGAGTAGGCCATGAAGTGGCAACAATGGGTTTTCTCTCTCAATATCTGTATGGTCCTTAACCCTATGTCTGACACAATATAGCCATAAATAAATTGTGCTAAGTGAATCATTAAATAAAAAATTTCATGGCTAAGCTGCAGCGGGTTTCCTTTCCCATTGCCATCTGTCATAAAATGTGTTGAGGGTGTTGTTTATTAAAGTATTCCTTGCTCCTTTTTCTTCCTTCTCTGATTCATTTACCTTAATTACACCACAATTCATGTCATGGTGATATGGACTATTCAGTAATATTTGATTACTAATCCCAATTTGTTTATCCTTTGTGGCATAAACAACATATATTATTCACCATGGCATCTGTGGGCAAGAATGGAAAATAATGTTTAATGATGTCTCAGCATATTATGGTATTATCAAGGATAATACAGATATTAGTATATTAAATGGATAATAAACAAACATTTGTGCATATAGGTAGGTAGGTTTACCAGTGCATCATTTACAGCATGTATACATGTAGGTTTTTGCTGTGTGATTAGAGGTAATATCTATTTAATATTCAAATATACTGCCATCAGAAATGTTGACAGATTAGATTAAAAATAAATAAAGCATAAAAAGGACAGTAAAAGGAACAGAGGCTTTAAAGGGAGAGACCCTAGTTTTTAAACACTGAGCTATATTTTTCACATAGACCCTAGTTTTTAAACACTGAGCTATATTTTTCACATAGACCCTAGTTTTTAAACACTGAGCTATATTTTTCACATAGACCCTAGTTTTTAAACACTGAGCTATATTTTTCACATAGACCTTAGTTTTTAAACTCTGAGGTATATTTTTCACATAGACCCTAGTTTTTAAACACTAAGGTATATTTTTCACATAGACCCTAGTTTTTAAACACTGAGGTATATTTTTCACATAGACCCTAGTTTTTAAACACAGGTATATTTTTCACATAGACCTTAGTTTTTAAACACTGAGGTATATTTTTCACATATACCCTAGTTTTTAAACACTAAGGTATATTTTTCACATAGACTCTAGTTTTTAAACACTAAGGTATATTTTTCACATAGACCCTAGTTTTTAAACACAGGTATATTTTTCACATAGACCCTAGTTTTTAAACACTAAGGTATATTTTTCACATAGACCCTAGTTTTTAAACACTAAGGTATATTTTTCACATAGACCGTAGTTTCAACCTTTAAGAATGGACATTAACTTTGGTTAATTTACAAACCTGTAACAAATTTGGATACAACAGAGTGACATTGAAATACTGTTGAAAATAGACTGACTAAAACACGACTACATAAGTATTACTTCTCAGACACACATTAATAAAAAAAAAAAGAAAAGTAAAATGCATTTTGTGGTATTAAAAACACCAGGATGACCAAAAATACTTTGGTTGTACAGAAATGGATAATCTACACAATAAAATACAAGTAATTTTTTATTTCAGTGATCATAAATGGCTCTAATAGTAAAAAAATATGCTTTAGTGTTTAAAAACAACGGTCTGTTCCTTTAAACAGGCTAGATGCTGAAGACAAATAGTCTGTTCTTTGTGATGGAGCTGCAAAACAAACATCAAAGAAATGCTGATTAATTTCTTAGTTTCATCAGCTGTATGGATGCAAGGAAACTGGACACAAATTTATTGTTTAGATGATTAATTGCATTAAGTGGACATGTATTTGATAGGATAATTGATGACCTAGTCGGCTGTATCTGCGACGAGTTCAATCTTAAAGACTCCAGCTATTTCACTAAACTGGTCAGCTACAGTGGCTGTAAATGAGAAAGTTGAGCAATCATTTCTTTTTTTTTTTTTCAAACATGGGTGATTAATGACTATTGACGGACACATGTTTCAGTGGTTATTGATGACTTGATGGCCTATCGACACATTTCATGATTGCTCTCTCGCAGTGCCGTATCGGAAACGCAATTCTTTACGGGAACACATTGCCGGGGCAGGAACAGCACTAGCCAGAGACATTGATATGGGAGTTTGATAATGGAAATATTGCTCAATAAAAATTGTCAGCTTTTGTCCGGCGCAAGTCTTTTGTAGCGGAGATCATGCTGGTGAAGTCAGAGAGGTGTGAATGTTATCCAGATAGGCCATACGGGAAGTCATTATGGTACAATTATTCATTGAATTTGACTGCGAGGTGCATCTGACCGAGAAACTCCCAGTATGAAAAATAAAATGTTCTCTAGTGTCTGATCTTGGGTATTGGGAGCTGTGTAGCTAGATAACCACATGTACTTGCCTTCTGTTTAATAGCAACTGTTGAATAAAAATAGTATTTGGAAGAATAGCTTGTTCTGTGAATTGTAATGCATTTTGGTCATAATTTTTTTAATAGATGATTATGAATTAAAATTCATGAAATGCATCATGTCATTCTTAATAAAAACTCCAAATTTAAAAAACTAAATTTGTGTATATATAAACTGGACTATTGATAGTTTTAAGTTGGCACTGTCATGGTACTACTGGCCTCGGTGGCACAGTGATTAAGCCATCAGACTACAGGCTGGTAGGTACTGGGTTTGAATCCCAGTCAAGGCATTGGATTTTTAATCTAGATACCGATTCCAAACCCCGAGTGAATGCTCCGCAAGGCTTGCACCGACCAGTGATCCATAACTGGTTCAACAAAGGCCATGGTTTGTACTGTTCTGCCTCTGGGAAGCACAAATAAAAGATCCCACGTTGCCTATTATAAAAGAGTAGCCTATGCAGCAACATAAAAAAGGAGTATCAGAATGACCACATGTTTGACATCCAATAGCCAATGATAAGATAAAAATAAATATGCTCAAGTGGTGTTAACGTTTTTTGCTAGGGAACTGACTTGAAAATTTACAAAAAAGAAGAATTGTTGCATTGAATACATAAGAATCCATCACGTAGTCGTGGAACGACAATAGGCTCCATGTTTGTAAGTTTACAGTCTTCACTCAAGGCTTGAACTTAAACATGTGGAGTGTGATGTCATGTTTGATTCTTCTGAAGTGTAAAGGTTAGACTGCATGTTTGAGCCTTCTGTCGGTACACTATTAAGTTTGATACACCAAATGGCTAAAGAACTTTGATGTGAATCAGTGTGCATTCACTGATGTGTCAAGAGCATACAACTGTAGGTGCATGTAAGTAGCTTCCTTAGGTAAATGTAATTGTATCAGATGATCTCACTTTATGCACTTTGAAATCCTATGCTCATTTGTGTTATTTTTTGTTTGTTTCAGCATCTTGGAAATAAGAAAGGAAAAGTCCCGAGATGCAGCACGTTCAAGGCGTGGCAAGGAGAACTACGAGTTCTATGAGCTCGCTAAGCTGTTGCCTCTCCCGGCGGCCATCACCAGTCAGCTAGACAAGGCTTCCATCATACGGCTCTCGATTAGCTACCTCAAGCTAAGAGACTTTGGCAGTCACGGTGACCCACCATGGCACAGAGATGGGCCACCCCCAAACAAATCCATCAAAGGTAATAACAATATGAAAAAATAATAGGCTGTGGGCCAGTTGTTCAAAGGTCAGTTAGCTTAAGCAGTGGTTAACAGACATTTTTAAAACCAGATTGAATCAATACAAATAATAATTAAGTCGTAATGTAGAAACTTCATTTAGAACAACCAAAGGTATCCATACATGATCAGATGTAAAGTTTATTTTGTATTTGTGTAATCATAATTAAAAGGAAAATGTTTGTCTAATCCCGGGTTAATTTAACTATTCTTTGAACAACTGGGCCCTAGCTTCTATGCTGGTTTTAATCCCAGAAGTGTGGCATTTCAGCTCAAATTGAATTAGCATTTGTTTTCCACTTGATCTGTCTTTGTTTTCTTTTTATCATTTGAGTTTTAAACAGTCATCTATTTATGTTCTTCATACAACCGTACCCAAAGAACTATTAATAATAAATGCCAGTATAGTTTGGTACTGTTTGACCTATGCCACTTGGTATCGGGCCGCTGTAATTGTGGCATGATAAAAATACAGCCTTCTTTCAGTTGTCTCAGTGTGGTCAATGAAGAGTTGCTCAGGCAGAAAGTGATGCAACTCTTGTGGAACTTGTGCGAGGCAGGTTAAAATACCATATTCACCAATTACTATCAGTCACTGTAGGCTCTGGGGTCTGGGTTATAGTTATTTATACTGCGTGTCAGGTTACATTCATGGCTCATACAGCCTTGTTCTGAATCTGAATTTAGATTTCCCAGTTAAAATTCTTGGGTAATAAACAGAGAATATTACATTAGTGGCCATTGGATACCATTTATCTTACATGTTAGTTAAAAAGAATGTATAAAATGGGTGAAAGGGAGTTAAATACATGTTTAACAATGAGCTGTAAGGTGAATCATGTCTAATAGACATGAGCATATATAGTAGTCCAGCTTTTACATGGCTTCAATAAACCAGATTTAAAATAAATTTAAACATCTGTTCTAACATGGCAGTTTCAGTTTCAGTTTAACGTATGGTAAATATCACAGAGTAATCAGTTTCAGTCATTTTTGTTTTATTAGATAAAAACTAAAACTGTGATGGCTTCATTAGGTGAATGTAAAACTGGTGACCTGTTCATGACCTCAGAACAGCCAATCACAAGCCTCAGAAGTGATCTCCAGCATATGTTGGAGGCGATATTGATCTCAAATGGGTCATCCCTTACAAGCGTGTGTGAGAAGGATCTGTGTATAGCATTATATTGTGTTGTGTAGTATTAATCACTGTTACACTAATCTACTTTTATTCAGAAGGTAAATGATATGTATTATGACATACCCTACCCGAATTATCTGTGTTTGAGGTTTAGCATGGATCAAAATACTGTTGATGCTGTTGTAAATAATATGATATGTACAGGGTACCCATATCATGATATATATGTTGTAAATAATATGAGAAGTATGATACTTGGTGCCCATATGATAGTATACCATGATAAAAAAAACCCTATGTATTGTACTCTGATATCGGAGGTGTTGTAGTTAGACTTAAGACTGACGGCTACTGGGTTCACATTCACAACACTCACTAGAAACTAACCACTAACACACTGACCTGGACAGACAGCCCAAATAGCTAAAGTATGTGCCCAGGACAACATGCTTGTACCTTAATTGCATATAAGTACGAAAAGAAGCATAAATGAAAAGAAATGTATTTGAAAGAACGCTGATCTAGTCAGAGCTTGTGTCTAATGGAAGCACACCCACCCACATGCATTTCACTGTTTAGTGTTCCATATAATTAGCCAACTCCAACCCTTCCATGGAACAACTGTATTCTGCCCCTGCGCATGCTGTAACCTCACCGTGAGAATGGCCAATACTGCACAAATTAAAATTTTGAGTAAAAGTCGGTGTCTATCTGTGATATTTGTTTTTTTGTACAGTTCTTTACACTGTTTTTATTTTGAATGTTTTGATTGATGTTGATAATCACCTTATTTGATTGCATTACCATTGTTTGACACCAAATAGCCGATGTATTTTTCGTGCTGGGGTGTCGTTAAACATTCATTAATTAATTCTTTGTTCACTGTATCCTGAGTTTATTTGTATGTTATGGTATATAACCCCAGAACATGTTGCAAAGCTGATAATAACATAGCTGCTGATGTTGAAACTGTTACAGGTGCTAGACTAATAATGATGATAATGACAATGATGAGATGACGACAATCATGTTGACAATAATAATAAAAACAAAGCTTTATAAATGATAATTTAGTAAGCCACTGAATTCCCCAAGATGTGTTTTTAACAATATTATAAAAAACCCATTTAGCCTGCAATATATACAAGAAAGAAATCTATATGAAACATAAATCTCTATATTTGTACCAAGGTATTTATGATTGGAACAAATGGCTCATCGAAAGAACCAGGTACAATTTATGAGTGTGTTCTCTTATTTCTTGCCTTGATGGAGTCATACAGCCATATATGGGCAACGTTTGTTTTTAGATCCAATGTTAAGTTTTGATATTTAGCTTCATTTCTTGCAAACTGAAGTTCTAAATTGATCATTGAAACTTGATTTATAGTTGCATCTATGATTGTTCATACCAATACATTCATGAACAAATAAATAATTAAAATGTAATTAAATTTTAAAAACATTTGTTTAATTTTAATTAAATTTTCCTTAAGAACTAGATTAATAGTGAAATTTATATTACAAGTAATTTCATTCACTGAAATAGTTTAATGGTGAGAGAGACATTTAATTTAATTTGTTTGGTCAACGTAACCCACCGTCTGTTTAGAAGAAGGTAACTTCTCTCATAGGACTGAAGAAAAGGGTAACTCTGTGAGGCCAAACCCACAATTAATCTGAAGGTTTTTCTGAACTTGGAACAAAGTGTGTGTTAAATTTATGAATATCGGAAATAGACGGTAGATACAGTTGATAAGGCCTGATAACTGCTGGAGAGCAGAACCAGTGGCAGGGGACAGCATATCTAGATTAAAATTGACTCCCTGTCAGATAAGCTTACTATGATAAACCGATATTTAGTGGTCTCCTCATGACATTTATTGCACTGATCTTCACCGCTATGCCTCGGTGGAACTCATGCTTATAAGCATTACGGCAAATTGAGTTCTGATGCATCAGATGGGAGGGTGCATTATTTTAAATGAATAAGCAGTTTGGATCATTTTGCACCAAAGGTATAAGTGATAAACAGTCCTTTGGTAATTGCAGATAACTTTGTTAGCCTCAACACTAGAAGTTATTACATAATAAAGCATTTTTGCTTGGTGATGTTAGGGATGATAGCGGCATCTCCCCAGGGGCATCAGACTGCCTTCCAGCCCTTTCCCCTTTAATCGGGCGAGACAGTTGGACAATCTTAAAACTTCTGCTGTCTTTTATGATCAAACGTAAAACCAGTTAGGCCATATGTTTGTTAGGCAATGTTTTGGCTTCAGTTCCCACTAAAAAGTTCAGTTCTGTCACTATAGTGTGTATTTCCGTTCCATTGTTGTTCTTCTTTTGGGTATCAAATAGGTAGTGTTGCTATAACGTGACTAACCCTGACTTTTACTTCATCAAACGTGACTTTTCAGCAACAAAAATGACGCTGGATTCTTGGTGTATAATCTTACAACTAGATCTATATAAAGGCATGTGAGTGTGCAATTCTAGAAGATATTGTAAATCAAATGAACTACTGACCCAATTTTGTCATGCTGCTGAAGCTATTTTTGACAACGAAAATGATACCATGCATCTTGACATCAAATATTAACCAGTACAGTGCACTTGGTCTAAACAGAATTCACTTAGAACCAACAAAATATACTGGTTTACACAGAGTGCGGGTTTAACAGATTTCATCCAGGGTTACGGTTCTTATGATATCATGATTGGGAAAATACTAACATAAATAATATAAGACACAGAATCAGTGTGAGAGAATACACTTAGATATGAACATATACAAATAACAATAATCGATTGCTTTAGCGGAATACAACTATTACAAGTGGTTTGGTTCATTATCTCTGAACATTGAAATAGGTGTGATTATTACATTTAACTTTAGTGCACTAACTACTGGGGAACAGCTGTCATTGTTAATAGGTAAAATTACATGCAGATATAGACAGAGCTAAGTACTTGTTAATCCATTCTTTCATTCTTGAATAGGCAGAGTTTTATTGCTAATAGATTAACAGTAGCTGGACATGACTTCTGATTTAGACAGATGACAGTTTGAACAGTTAAAGTTTTTTTTGTTTTTAATGACACCATTAGAGCACATCGGCTATTGGATGACAAACATTTAGTAATATTGAATATAGTCTTTGAGAGGAAACCTGCTACATTTTTCTGTTAGTAGCAAGGGATCTTTTATATACACCATCTCATAGACAGGATAGCACATACCACAGCCTTTGATGTACCAGTTGTGGTGCACTGACTGGAATGAGAAATATGTTTATACAAATATTTCGTTTCTTTCTTTTTCACTTTAAATCAACTAACAAATACATTGTGTAAATTACTTTGATAAAATAAGTTTCTTTCTTATTGCAAAGAAAAGTAATATTTTCTCTGATACAGATAGTTTTGCTAAGGAATGATGTACATTGAGCAGGTCATCAAACCATTTTCATCCTAATGTACAGTTTAAATTTGCAATAGTAAACAGCCAGATATTCTAACAACCAGACAGTAAACCACAACTTAACAGCCATTAATGTCTTGG
>JAECMU010404284.1:0-10495 GCA_016106625.1 Dracogyra subfuscus
GTTAAAAATCAGTTCATCTGTTGTTCAGGATAGAATTGCAATTAGCACGGTTGCTGTCACTTTTTTTTATAAGGGAGCACACATGGAAAGTGTCTGTTATGTCTAATGGCTAGTTAACAGATGATAATTTAATCTGGTAGCTCGTTGAACTACCAGCTTTGAAAATTTTATAGTCCATTTGGTAACCTGTGCTTGTTTTACTGTAATTTTTACACCATAATTGTTGTGACATACACCAGAGCTTAATACTGAAAGTTTATTTTAGTTGAAGAAAAGTGAAATTTACTTTTTGTCTGGTTTCGTTACTGGTTCATCTGGTCTTAATTTTTCTCTTAAATTTAGTCAATTTAAACATTTTCTTCACTAATGATAAAATCATAAAGTGCATCATAAACTTGTGAGTAGATGTCAGCAAATGTTATGTTAGTGCCACTTATTAGTTCTCTGACCAGATAATTTTAATACTTATATTTTTTTTCCCCCAGTGCTTGAAGATTTTGAGTTGACATTTTGTGTATAGCTTTATAGTGTAGTTACAGACGAAGTTTGACATTCATGGCAAAGTGCACACATTTTTTATATAGTTGAACAAAGGAGATACAAATTTTGGGCCCAGTAGGGGCATATATTGCTTTAGCAGTACTCACATGAAGCTTATTAATTCACCTTTCAACTGGGAAGGAGCAACACCTTTGTTTCAGAGTAGTAAACGGCAGTGCCTGCCTGGATCCTTGCATTATACATAGTCTATAAAAATTCTGTTTATTCTAATTCAGACTTGGTGTTATTTTTGTGTGATGTTGTTGTTTTTCAGCAGAGGGAGAATAGCCCAGAAGTACCAGAAACTGCCGTTGTTTCTGTTGAACTCCACCAGAATGCCTCCATTTTTAACGTCTACGCCACAGTGCGGCAGTCAGTTTTGGAACAGTGCATGCGAGACACATCACGACTCTACCATCTCGCCACCAACAACCAGGCTTCGGACTCTGATTCTGAAGATGATCTTGAGGACAAAAACAGAGACTGTCTTATCAGGATCCCAAAGGCAAGGAACTCATTTCTTTTTCTAATTCTAAAATTTACAATATAAGTGGACAAAATAAGGTCTGGCAATATGTGCTAGACTGTTGAGACATGGTGATGCACTGTGCTAAAACAAGCTAAGGAAAACACTATACTTGCAATTACATTTATCAATATTAAGTTCAGATATTTTCATAACATGTTATATTTTGTTTTTGAAATAAATTACATGTAATATTGTTCTTTGTAGATTGTTGGACTTGGTCTGAATGGTGTTTTTGAACTGGTTCGTGAGACCTGCCACAAGTACCCAGAGCTGTGTGTAAAGGCTCTGAAAGCCTTGCTCGATATTCTGCAGGGCCAGCAACCAGAGGGCATGAAGGATGAGCCCACAGACGTCATAGGTTTGTGTTGTAAACATTACTCCAATTAATCTCTTTGACTTGATAGGACACCAAATCAAATCCCATAGACACCAGGACTAGCTCAGACAATTCTAAATTATTTCTAAAGTAACTGGCAAATTTTATTTTAATTTAGCAAAATAATTTTATGTTATAATTGACATTTTGTTGAAAAATAGCCAAGTTTGTGCAATTTTTGAAGTTTAATGGATAAATTGGCGAAATGTTCTGCTTACCCACAGCTAGCCCAGAGTCACTGAAAGTTGTGTAGTGAATCATGTTCTGTGTATGCTGCTACCTATAGAGTTTGTTTTGTTTTAAAGACACCACTAGAACACTTTGATTTATTAATATTTGGCTGTTGGGTGTCAAACATATGGTTATGACACAGTCGTAGAGTGAAAACCCGCTACATTTTTCCTTCAGTAGCAAGAGTTCTTTTATATGTACCATCCCACAGACAGGATAGCTGCCTGAGGTTTATTGGATCATAGAGTCTTGTCATCTTCTCTGGATGTCATGGGTTATTTCTTCATTTCACCAGTGCTTTGACTGATACATGTATTAGATTGTGATATGCGCTGTACTCTCTGAAAAAGTGTATGTTGTAGCCTATGTGGCTTTAGTGTGTTGAGGTCTATTGTATCATAGAGTCTGTCATCTGCTCTGGATGTCATGGGTTATTTCTTCATTTGACCAGTGCTTCATGACTGATACTTGAATGACTGTGATATCTGCTATACTTTCTGGAAAAGTGTATGTGGCATTAGTGTGTTTCATTTCTCTGTTTAACCAAGTTAGACATCTATGTAACACTGAATGTGTGTGGTTACGGAATTGTTTCTCATACATTAGCCTGACCATTGTTGGGACATTTGGCCCAGTACAGTGGATGTGTGTGTAGGTGGGGGGAGAGGATACGGTTAAGCATTAATTGAAACAGGCCTTCTAGAATACGGTGGCCCGAGGCCAGTGGTTTTTGGCTTCGGGCCAGTAATAAGTTAGTTTGTGAGATCCCGATGGCAAGTGGTCAACAGACAACCCTTGGAAAATACGAAAACGAAATGGCTACAAAGTACAAGTTATTTTCTTTCGATTTGCAATCACATGCAATATTTTACTAACAAATAGTTAGCAAACAGTAATCTTTGACCCATTGATGACATCAGTATACCTACCGATGTTACTTTATTCAAGTTATAAAGTGTAAACACTGAAAAAAACGAAAGTTATTGTTTGCCGCCATATTTTTTGCTTCCACTGCACTGGTACCCAAATATTTGTTACTCTAATGTTAATAGTAGTACAGTGCAAGCGTAAAATGCAAAACGGTAACCAGTCAATTTAAAGGTTGCATGTCACCATTTATGTTGCAAAACAGTCAATGTTTAAATTATTAAATTAATTTATAAAATATCACATAAATTGCAAACAAATATATATATAATAATAAAAATAATTAATTACACAATATCAAGAAATAAGTAAAAATAAGAAAGTACCTATAATGAAAAATTAAACATTTTGTATGTTGTGAGCGGTGTGTGTGTGGGGGGAGATTATCAACAGTTGAAATTGGGCAAGTGAATTTTTCATCATGGCCAGTGAATTTTCAAATCCACTGGCCCAATGGCAAGTGAATTAAAAAAAAAATCTAGAACCCCTGATTGAAAGAAAATCTTTCTTTTCCTTTGTGCAAATAGTATACTCATTGAAAATTAGTACACCGGCTCTAATGTAAAATTGAAAAAGTACAAGTGACTTCTCTCTTACAAAGAGAAAAGGGAGAAGTTTGACATGAAAGAAGTCTATGTCTTGACATCTGTTGTGAGATTTTATTTTTGAAATTGGATTAGGTCCAAAATATTTTGGCTACTTCGACTGCTTACTACTGTTAATAACTGAGTGACTTGAGTTAACTTTTGACAAAATGGTCACACAAAACAAAAATCCCAATTTGTGGGCAAGATTATGGCCAGGTGACTTCTAATTGATTATGATAATATATACAAACTAACAGCACACAATATTTGTTTTGTTTTTCAGAAAAGCTGTATGGTCTGTTAATGGAGATTGCGACAACATCTGGAGGAGACGCCAAATATGATGGTCAGTCTCTCACATCACTGGCGTGTTCAGCCCTCATCAGTCTGACCATTTCACTGGGTAACACAGGCAAGCTGCTGCAAGCCGTCACTGCTCTGTTGATGAGTCCAGTGGCCTTGGCAACTGAAGATGTGCAGGTAAGCAGGACATTCACTCTTTCAGTTGATGCAAGTACTCCGTTGCATTATCAATGCTTGCTAGCCTGATTTTTGTTGTGTTTAATGTAAAATGAATGTGTTAATATAAACAGGGTTTGCACGCATCCTGGAAAACCCTGGAAAGTGCTTAAATTTAATTTTTATCCTGGAAAGCCCTTAAAAATCCTGGAAAAATTAATTAACCCCCCAGAAAGTCCTGAAATTTTACTATTTTTATATATATTTTTTAACCAAAATTAATCCTGATCAAAACTAATTTAAACCCTCAAAAACATTTCCACAATGTGGTTAGATATGTATTTTGGTTATGGAGTGTTTTGCTCTAAGATCCAGCATTAAGACACAGCTGCATGCACACCTGCACACACACACAGTCAAATATAAATCTGCACATTACAATTTTAGCATCCATATGATATATCTAGATTAGGAATTTAGGTGTAGCTTATGTTTAAGACATAATAACCACTGAATAAACAGTTTATTAGGGTGCCATTAAAAAAAAAAAAACATGTAATATATTCAGACTCCTGGAAATATTGTCCTTAAAAGTCCTGGAAATGATTCAGGTGAATTATGAAGTATGCCGGAAACTAACTGCAATATAAAATTTTATATAAAATTAGTTTCAAGACGGAAAAATACCTGTGATGGTATAGCTATAAAATCTGTTTATACTGAAGTACTATTATCTTATCTGTTTGTTATGAAAATCCCTAGAATAAAAACCATAAAAGTGTGTCAGTATTATCATGACCTGTTATGGTATTCAAACAACAGGTAGAAAAAAAGACAATAAATGACCTATTATAGATAGAAATATGAGATTTATTTACAATTTTACTGCAAAACGTATGTAATTTGGAACAGACTATAACACCCAGATCGATATTGATTAATGCTGACAGTTGAAATCACAAGTACTCAGTTAAGCAGAGGGATGGTCTCAGGTGTGTTCAACAACAATCTGGGTGTTATAGTATTGTTTAAATTGCATGTTTAGCAGTAAAATTGTAAATAAAATCATTTATTGTCATTTTAGGTACCAGTTTTTTTAATACCATAACAGATCATGATAATACCGACACATTTTTATGTTTTTTATCCCAGTGATTTTGATAACTAATATGTAAGACTAGAAAATCACCTGGGTATAATTTTGATTAGTACTTTAGTATAAAATTCAAAGTTTATTACTGCACGTTTCACCCAGTTATATGTTGAAATTGACCAACAAATTCACCTGTTGCAGAAATAGTGTTGCTTGATATTTTTAGAATTTGTATGCTTCCAAATAAAGCTATACCGTAAAAGGCAAAGTGTGATTGGTCGATATTTAAATTGTTATTTATAGATGAAATGTGACATAGGAGTCCACACAGATAGATCCAGTAGAGCTAATTTTAATCAGATTGATCTTAGAACTACGATTGTTTCATGGATTTGCCCAGGTTTTGACAGTGTAAATTAAAATCATTTGATTAGGACCTGTATGGAGGAAATAGATTCTTTCACACTGTGCTAGGTTTTTGCCATGATTTTAATACTTCAAGCAGCTTTCGTCTTCAAGTGTTGCATGCATGACATCATACAAAAACTTAGGAACAGCAGTTAGGTAAAAAATGTGTAACATTTATTTTCTTGTAGAAAACTTTAATATTTTTAAATACACAGCAAGAGGTAGCATAAGAATATGTAAACAACATCGTGGTGGATTTCCAAAATTTCTAACACTTTAATGCCACAAATGGATTTGCTTAGCTGATAAATTTGACATTATGTACAGATAAAATTAGAATAGTATTTTAAAGTTAAGTATTTATAATGAACACTAAAAGGTTAACCAAATATATTTTGATTTTCAGGTCCCTGGAATTCTGTCATTACTTCAGAAGAGTGTGTATGCTGTGTTACTTGGGAAATCACAGCTTCCAGACTGGATCAACTGTGGTGTCAAGTCAAAGTCTTGTATATTGATGTTTGATATAGAAAGTTTTCAAGAATGTGAGTAGTGCTATGGTTATAGAGTACTATAGTTATGCAATTCTAAAATAGAATACAGTAGTCTGTTGGATTGATGCTCAGATCTTAGTGCAAACAATTGCCCTTTCTGAAATCATAATGGGCATAAATGAATATTGCATATTGTATTGAACAGTTGACACCCAATAGCTTGTCTTTAAAAAACACACAATTATTGTACATGTAATAATAATAGTTATGATCTAATGGGTAATTCTGAAATAAGATTAACTCTGATTATAAATTTGGGCAAAGTTACTTTTGTTTAATAACAAAATTCCCAGTTATTATACCATGGAGAATATTTTAAAACTATATAATATAAATATTATGGACTGAAGTAAGCCATTACCAATTGATTGTAGTAATACCAAACTTTTTCTCAATGCCAGACTCGAGTACAATGGAAGAAAGTGCTGTGGCCTGTGATGGACGATACCTCTACCTACTCAACAAGAAGGGACTCTTCAAAGTTGGGTCTGGCTTTGGAGGAACTGTAAAGGTACGTTAGATACTGCTCTGTTAATGATGCTAATGGTGTTAACAAGTGTTACGGTTGTTGAAGGATACTGCAAATACTTTTTAAAATGGGTACAAACTTATCAAAATAAATTAGCAACTGGCGAATTTCATGGGCTAAAAACATCTGTACTAGCTGTATTTTATAGACTACATTACATATTGATTCTTTGTTTGGGAAGATGTTTTACATAGCCGGCTACTTCAAATAAGCATCCTGCTACTTTGAAAAGTAATGAATACCTTCAATTATGTTTAATATATGTAACTTTCTAAGTGGGAAAGTTTTAAAGTGAACATGTTGGGTTACGTCTTGTTTAGTTAACTAACTTTCTTAATTCATAAAATTTGAGTGTATCAGTTGTACAGAATCAGGTTTAAAGAGTGAAAGAGAGTACTGTAATTCTTGTTTTCTTTCTTCAGGGTCACATTTATACCCACAAAGATGACTTCCCATTGAAAGTGTGGTTGGCTTATTCTGGGGTAAGTTGTTTTCTTTCTTTTAAAAACCCCAAATAAAATATAAATTATTCATGCATGCATTTTGTTGATATTAAATCCTTTTAATTTAGCTTGTTCTAAAATGTCACCAAAATGGTAGAAACTGAAGGACCATTTTGGTTATTAAATCTTAAAGGTCTTAAAGGTAAACTCCAACAAGACTTAGATCCTTATGTATTGGAAAGATACATATCTGGACCACCAACACATACGGACACTTTAACTAATAAAAAACACGTAATTTTAAAATTAATAAAAAAAACATGATTATTCCTGCTAACTGGGGGCAGCCATTTTGTTTAGTTTTTGTGATGTCCGGTGGTGTAGTTGTGGGCGACGTGACGTCAGCTCCGTCAAACTTCTCTATTATGCACAGTGTAAACAAACGCTCTAATTTACGACAAGCAGGCACAGATCCAGGGGGGGGGGTCAAGGGGGTCTGGACCCCCCTGCTCGTGACCAACGATTATGAGGTTTTGATGTGCGACTGGCGTGGTGATGTACTGGCAGGGTAAGATCAAGACTAGACACCCCCCCGCTAAAATTCCTGGATCCACGCCTGACAAGGCGCTTCACTTTCATCAACCTGACTTGTAAACCAACATAAATGACTTGATAGTATAATAAATTATTTAACTAAATATATTTCAGTTTGCATCAATATAACGAAATGGAGTTATAGTTTTTTTTTTTTTTTTAAATCCGAAGAAAAAATGCATTCTATTAGGCCTTTTGGTAGGATACATTCGAGCAAAAACGACCACTCACGATGATTTTCTTTTCTTTGGGACTGCTTAACTGGTCAGTTTTGTGATTTTAAATGGGAAAGTCTACTTAATCAAAGGTTTTACAGAATTACTTACAGTAATAAAGGGGGGACGGCTTGTAAAGTCCATTATAATTTGAGGTTATCGTACAATACCCTGTGATCTTAATTAAAAAAAGGCCTGTCTTTTTAGTGTCTTGACACTGTCTCAGGACTTCTAGATTATGGTAGCCCCAATCCCACGAGTAGTGATATTTAGTGTTGTGCTAGTAAATAATGGCTAGTGAAAAAAAAGAGATCAACTGTTACAATTACGTCTTATTTTGTAAATGTGAATATCTTGCTCCCACCCCAATCCCCACTGTTAGTGGGTTTTTTAAGCTCTCTCTACCTCTTTAGCTGACATATCTGATTATAATTATTATTTAGTAAAATTGTATTAACTTAAAGTAAAGTAGGGCTAGTGAATTTGTAATCGTGGCTAGTAAACGTTTTAAATCGCTGATCCCATGACTAGTGGATTTTATAAAAATTCTAGAAGCACTGGTGTCAGAGGACCTGCCAATCAAGAACCACAGGTACAGGCCACGGAAATAAAACGACCAATTAAATAAGAAAACACTGAATATTATTTCAGTATGTGGGTTAATTTAAACCATAATACAGTTATTTCAACACTTTGACAATGTTGGTTTATTTTGTATTAAATATAATATATACTAGTAATTGTTGCTAGCTTACTGGGATGACTATTATTAAAGAATATTGGGATGCATCCTCAAAAATCAGGTATGTTTTGTTTCTTAAGTTCCAAGACTAATTTCTGACGTGACACATTAGGTATTACGTAACCACAAGCTCGCCAATGGGTGTATGCACTGGGATGGTACAAAATGGCTGTGCCCGTTATATATAATAGCCGTTACATTTAATCGTTTTATTAATTAACTATACACTATACTTGTTGATATTAAGCAGTAATGTGCAATATATATCTTTGAATATGCATACCAGGCCAAATGTCTTGATTGTGCCCTCCTTTAACAGTAACTTGTACTAACATTATATTTTCACATAATTATGGTTAAACTGCTGTTTATTTACTTGCAGGGAAAACTTTTGTGTCGAAGTGACAACAGTGCTGTCAATCTTCGTATTGTGAACACAGATACTCTGGAACTTGAAACTGCATATGAATTTGATGGTAAATACTCCTTCATATATTGCAGAATGATGTTTATTTTGTTTTCAGTTTAAATTCTCAAGTTCGTGAAACAAAATCTTATACATTGAGTTCCACTATAATTGCATAATCCGATTATAATTCCTCGACTTTGTAGCTTGCATACAGAAGATAACCATATCCAATGTATTATAATAAATACTCTGACACAGTCATTAAATCTGGTTCTCTTGTTTTTTCTAATTTCTAGTTATCACATCTTTTCTCTTGCAGAACATAATTGTTTTGTTTTCCCCATTTATTATATTTAAACAGTTTAACAAAGTCCTGGTGAAAGTATTTGTTTTAAAATGAGTTTAAAATGATTGATTTTATTTGCTTGTTGACTTTCAGGGCCTATAACTGGTGTCCTCTTCAGCGATGGTGTAAACATTGGACAGATAGCACCTGCTCAAGATGTAAATATTACGTTTTTGTTCAGTGACAAGATATTTTCCATTTGTGATTATTATCACTACATTTGGCAGAATATTTACAAGTTGAAAACCCCCAGTCATTTTCAGTATCTTAAAAATATGGGATATTTCTGGCCAAATTGTATTTTCTTTTTCAAAATATTAATATCTTCACATCTGGTCATGTGAAGTTTATATGCATATATGTCAACACATTCTAGCTTGTACCAAATGGACAAGTGAAAAGGTTCTGTGATTCTTAGAATAACCAAAAACACACTGGGTGTATAGAATTAAATATTGTAAGCAATAAGCATTTAGTTTGAGTCTGAAGTACCATTCAGTGTTGTATGAGAAATTTGAGCCTTTATAAAGTCCTTGAAAGATCTTCTAAAGATCCATGTGTGTGTACACATTATAATAATCTTTAAATGATGAAATAAGTCATCTTGGAATGCTCAAAATCCATAATTGACAATTCCACAGAATGTATCTCTGAGTTTGTCCAGAGTTTTAGAGAAAACATAAAAAAGTCGTCACTAAATTAAACAATCACTTATGCAATAATGTATAGATGAGCAATAACATAACATTATTCAATGTCAAAGGAAAATTTCTGTATTAGTATCATACTACCTGATATTTCAATCCCTGTTTGTTTGTATCTTATTTTTATCCTATTTCAGATGGACACATTTGTTGTGAGGACATTTGGTCTGGATAAGACACCCATGCCCATTTTGAGTGAAATTCCTCTGAAGCTGACCAGAAGGTGTATGGACATGTTTGGATCAACATCGTTTGATCTGGACACAGACAGGAGACCCATCAGTAAGAACTAAACTTTGTTATTAGTACATTTACAAATAAACATCAGAAAGAACTGGTTTTAAGGCCAGGAGGCACTTACTTTGAATCCCAATACTAGTTGTGTTTATGTTTGTAGACTCGTAGATGGCTCATTACTATACCATATGGTATTGTTAATAGTGTTAATTTTTATGTTTGTTGATTCTGTTATGAAGAAAAATGATTGTTTTATCTTATTTTTCAGACACAGGATTTGATGAGGATACAAGCTCAATTCTAACGGGGAAAGACTTTGGTCTTATTAAAACAGTAGGAGGAAAGGTATTTACTTTAGACTATTAAAAGCTATGTTAAATTAAACTTAATTCAGTACAAATTTGAATGCTTACATTGAAACATGTCTAAAAACATTTACTTGGTAACTTTATTTCCCCTGACCCATGTTTTTATTCTTCCCTTGACCATGATCTAAAATAATATTTTATTGTAATTCTATCAATGTTAATCGAACCTTATCAACACATCTTGATAAGAAGCAATCCATCTTT
>JAECMU010404507.1:0-10022 GCA_016106625.1 Dracogyra subfuscus
TGAGAACATTTAGATACCGTGTTTAACTCATACACTTCACCTTGGCTTTACATTTAGTTGTAAGTACATTTAGATACCATGTTTAACTAGTACAGTTCACGTTGGCATTACATTTAGTTGTAAGAAGCTCATAAAGTAGGTTTTTATGAAAACAGTAAAATTGAGACTGTTACAATATAAATGATATATAATGGTTATTTATTAAAGAATATACTTGAACTCATCTTAAGCATTTTTGTCGTTTCCAGGAAATGACAGATGAGCCTGAATCAGAGAAAGTGAAGCGGACTCGAAGTATACAGAATCTGTACGCCTTCCACCTGTTCTGTCAACACAAATTCGAAGAGTCCATGAAAATATTTGATCAGTTAGGAACAGGTATAAAACATATTTTTATAAACCTACTTTTTGTTATTATAGGTTTTTTTTTGCAATCAATAACTTCGTAAATATTGATTTAAATGGTGTAAAAATTAGCCTTCTCAAGGAACATGTTGTTTTTAACAGCTTGATTAGCAACATTTGTAGTCAATTGAAAATTAATTAGCAACTAGTTTTATGCTATAAAATTGTGCAGCAATCTCTAAAACTTGGGTAGCGAATCACGATGCAGTATTGAACAAAATATTCCTTGCTTCTAATCCCCTAAAAAATTTTTAAATGATGTAAACTATTTAGTTTTAGATGTTAAGTGTACAGAGAAAAAGATACAAACATTCTTGTTACTAACATAGATATATGTGTAATCTGATTGGTATGTAATGTGCAATTAGTACAGATTCACTGTGATATCAGACATATGTGTCAATGTATTCTTTTCAGATCCTAGTCATGTGATTGGCTTGTATCCCAATCTTCTGCCTCAAGACTTCAGAAACCAGCTGGAATATCCAAATAAACTGCCTAATCTGGAAGGAGGAGAGTTGGAGAAGGGACTTATCTGTCTTATAGACTACCTCACGGAAGTAGGTTCTTTGTTGTGTGGAAGTTTTACAAATGCAGAATATCAACAACAATGTTTAATCATGTCGTCATATTTGGTTATTGAACATGAAATGTGTTTGGGTTTTTTTATTATTTATTGTCCCAGCAAAAACAGTTTAGCAATGTCAGGAATGGGGCCCTGAAACATTACCTTACACTCATGTATAGACATAACTGCACAAAATAAAAAAGATAGAAAATTTAACATGCAATGTTTGTAGTTGTACCTAGAGTCATACCTAGTCTAAACAAACTGAGTATTAGTAATATAGGGTTTTCGCTAGTTGGACATAGAGGCTATTGGTACTTTTATACGTAAGTACGTTTTAAAAATTTCATGGAAGATACACCCATGATACTAAAAAATAATACATAACTATACAACAGAATATTGTAAATCAGTTTTGTTTTTAACTACTTTTTTTTCAGAAAAGAAATAAGCTGATTAAGGACATCAACAAGGAAATGGAAACGACTGCCATAGTTGAAGGAAACGTGACGATCCGGTCGAAGAAGCAGCTCAGTCAGATTATCGATACCACATTACTGAAGTGCTATCTACAGGTACCGACTCACTTGGGGAAAACTATTCACGTCATAGGTCCGACAGCTCAAAATCATTGCTCCAGGACATACATTTAATTTGTTTTTGTTTTTAAATAGTAGTTACCATTAAATTTTTTAAACTACCTTTAAAAAATTAAAAGTCTTTTACACTATTTATTATAAAATCCTAACAGTTAAAAAATATGTCAATATACATTTGTAAAATTAAAATTCTTTATCAAATTGTTGCTGTTTTAAAGTCATGTTGATGTCGAACTTTTAATACCAGTGGACGGAAATTGATAAAATTATAAAACCAAATGTGGTTACCTGGTATTATCAGTGTACTTGTTGATGGATGGAAAGAAATATTTCTTTAATGACACCTCAGCATATTTTAAGCTACAGTTCTTTGCTGTCTAATATATGCTTATTTCAGCACTTGGGCCAGTGATCGAGGAAAGATGCTGCTACTGCATAAGATACTCCCACTGAATAGCAGCAATGGATCTGTTATATGTATTTTTCCATAGATATGTCTAGGGTGCTGGTTTGGAATGGTAAAAACACAAGCCCAACAAAGAGGATTGATACTATGATCCCAATTATTAAATTTAGGGATTAATTTTTAGGATAACAACGAAATAGTAAAATGACATAATATAGATATTTTGGGATTCCATTTTATGATCTTAAACTTCTAACCCAAAATCTGAGATAAGCGTAAGCATGGAATCTTAAATTTACATTTTGAGTCGGTTGCACCACAGGCAAGCCTTCTACCACTGAGCTACATCCTACCCTTTACATTGCAATGCAATCCCTTTAAATAAGAATATTTCCACATGTCATGAACAGAAATAATAGTTAACAGCAAAAGAAGTGTCTGTGAGAATTCTAGATTTCATGGCAGATTGATAAATAATTCACAGAAATATAACAGAATACAGGAATAATATAGCATCAATAACATTCATAATAACATTTTCCATCTAATTCAGAATAATAACATTACTCATAAGTATGGCTGTTGGAGAAGATTATTCAATTTGTTTTAGCATATTGCTAACCATTAACATTATATTCTCCAGTACTGTGTAATCTAAACATAATTAAGTAGGAAACACAAAACAAATCTTCTTCTGACCATAACTTCACAAATAATTATACGGCATTTGCATGGGTTGTAATGATGTCTTATTGATTTTCAGACGAATGACGCCCTGGTGGCCCCACTCCTAAGATTGAAAGACAACAACTGTCATGTGGAGGAGAGTGAGAGAGTGCTTAAGAAGAAAGAGAAATACATTGAACTCATCATCCTCTATCAAAAGAAAGGTCTCCATCAAAAAGGTGTGTATGTTCATGATTTACATAATTTTATTGTTCATTAGATATATATTTGTATTAATATTATTGTGTCTCTGGACATAGTGCTAGTTCTGGGAGAGCAGAACATTTAGCAAAATTATATATTCGACGTATTAAGTCCAAAGTATGTTTTGATGATGGTATGATACTAAGAAAGATTAGGCAAATGGAATTTTAGCAAATGATGCAAGAAAATACATAATGCTTGTATGACATCTATATACAATTAGTGTAGCAGCAGATTTGTTTAATGGGTCTTAAAAGTGCTGTTCCAGATATATGATGTATTGAGTTATATCCATCAACATATTTTTTAATATGATTAGAAAATGTTTACAACAACTGATACAGTTTTTGTTGTGTTGCACAAAGATCAGTCCTGTTATCACTACATTATTCATCATCGAAAGCAGAATTCCCACATTCACTTGCGCTGGAATTCAGCTTGTGGTAGATTTCTGTGAAGCAAGTTTCCTTCATGATGTCACAGCTATTTACAGACAGTTGTTTTTACCGAGAATTTTACTCTGTCGTTTCCGGCAGTGTTCTATGGGAGTGATTTTTAAAATAGTTTTATGGGGTATTTTCATAATTATTGATTTACATATCGGTGTAAAATGTTAATGCAATGAATTAAGAAGGCATTTAATTGTGAAATTTGAGAGATTGGTGTATGGTGTGGAACAGCACTTTAAGGTAAATGTAATAAAGTTGATGATTTACAGTTCTTAGTAGTATGTATTATTTCTCCATGGCTTTTTGTTTCTCATTTTATTCTGAGTTCCAAACAAATTTACTGTCAAATGTTAAAAGTGCTGACTCTAGTTATTAGGCATTGTGAAATAGTTTTGATTGTTACATATTTTTATTTCAACATTAAATTATGTTTTAAAACTTCAAATTTATTCAATTTACACAACAGAAAAGGCATTTACCTTTAAAAAACTACAGTCATTGACTTCAAGAATATTTAATCCTGCAAACCTTTTCCTGCTGTTAATTATGTAAAGTAAATCATATTTTGGTGTTATCTTTCAGCTCTAAGCCTTTTAATGAAGCAAGCTGCGAGACCTGACTCCCCTCTAAAAGGCCATGATCGAACAGTGCAGTATCTACAACATCTCGGTTAGTTTCCTCCAAGTATTCACATTGGTTTTAGCTCAGTCGAAATGACGTATTGTTTTAGGAAAAGACATTTCCCTGATTTTGCTGTAAATTATAGGGTTTTTGTTTTTAAACCTGTTAGTTTGATTAATTTCTTTTTACTTCTTTCAGCAATCACAATTTTCAATAACGTCAGTGACTGTTAAAAAAACACTGGACTCTTTATCTAACAACTGTTGTTCCAAGTCTTGTCGAATGCCATTGTTTACATTTATTTTGTACATGTATCACATTTTATTTGATTCTTATTTTAACTTTCATGTCTTGTCAATTCAGTGGAAAAAATGTCTCACTTAGTACATCTGTTCCCATTGTTCATTTGTTAGTCCAAAAATAATTTGCTGGTCTGGTCTGTATGTTAACACAGTATAATAATAAGTATTGTTTTTACCAATCCACGTTTATGAATTGGTGTATTGCACCATTAAATTGTTAGAAAGTTGTTAAAAATGTGTTGTATGGCTGTATAATGAAATTCCGTCTAGAGAAATGATTAAGAGGCATATAGTAGGATAAGGTGGAAACACGGTCCAAGTTCTTGTCCTCCTCTACATGACACAATATTGTAGATTCAGCAGTGTTGTATTCTTACTTTAAGGTTCTGAGCATCTTAATCTCATACTGGAATACTCCGAGTGGGTTCTTAAAAAACACCCAGAAGATGGACTCAACGTAAGATCTTTTATGACATATAGCTTGTGTTTCTTTGGTAATTTTCCTTCTCTTTTTTTGTCTTCTTTTGTTTTGGTATCACAGGGAATATTTTGTTTTCAAAAATTTGATTAGTGATAGCTGATAATCAACAGAAACTTTATTACAGACATGATTTTTTTCAGTTATAAAACACATTTCCGCTTTTTAAATATTCTATTACTAATTTTTATTTTCTCTGATTTACCAAATGTTTGACAATAGCCAATGACTAATTAATCAATGTGCTCTAGTCATGTTGGTTTTTAACCTTTATTTCCATAATAAGAATAAGATCATATCTGAATATGATATTTTAAAATAATTTCAGCAGTCCTACATACATAGAATATGTGTAAGTATTTGTTATTGGATTTGTTTGTTATATTTGTAGATATTCACAGAAGATCTCCCTGAAGTTGAGAATCTCCCAAGAGATAAAGTACTGGCATATTTAGAAAAAATTGGAAAAGAGTTAGAAACAAATGGAAAAGAATTAGCCATTCAATATTTGGTGAGTAAAGTATTAAGATAAAGGCTCCTTTTAAAACAAAAATGTAAATAAATTCCCCTCTGATTACATATTGGTTACCACCTGTTATGTTACATGATATGGTAATATTTATGTTTTGTATTATTATTAACTGACTAAGAACACATTTGATAATGTCAATTATTGACCGTCATTGGTTCATAAAACAAGATATTGCCCGAAATGCGGTCAATAATTGTTTTATTACATAATGTTATCCATAAGACTCGTACATTCCTGCTTTCATTATCAGAATCGAAATATGCCAACGCTTATAATTTCCCGCAATGCGTTAAAACTAGTGGGATTTAGTGACGTCACATAATCCTATGATGTTGTATGACATGCAGAGGAATGCGGAAATAAACAATTTATTATCATTGGTCAGGGCAATATCACTTTTGATAGACCGGTGACATGGTCTCATGGCAATATCACTATTTACGGACAGTCATGTGACTTGTTTTTGACCAATAATAATAGAGATATTTTTTTATTATGTTGCATTTGGCATCATTTATATATATATATAAAATAAAATAAAATGTGGGAATCAACAGTAATCAAGACCTCAGTTATCCCACTTCTTAATCTGTATGCATTATTTTATTGTAAACTGCAGTGTTTTAGTCAATATATAGCTTTACCAATGCTTTGAAATATGTAGGCTGCCAATAGAGTTATGACCTTTTGTTCTGTTAGGGGGTGAGACGTAGTCCAGTAGTAAAGTGGGCTATTTCTCGTTCCAGCCAGTGCACTACAACTGGTATATCGAAGGCAATGGTATGTGCTACCCTGTCTGTGGGATGGTTTATATAAAAGAATCTTTGCTGCTTATCGAAAAGAGCAGCCTATGAAGTGGTGACAGCAGATTTCCTTTCTCAATACCTGTGTTGTCCTTAACCATATGTCTGACGCCATATAACCTTCAACAAAACTGTGCTGAGTATGTCATTAAATAAAACATTTCCTTCCTTCCTTCTTTAGTTCTGTTAATTAAAGTTGAAAAACAAGTTGCAAAGCAGTTAGCCTTCTAAAGGCATAGTTGTGTGGATTTCTTGACATGCAGTATACACCATGTTATACACCTCTTCAACCATAAGACATTTTGTTAACAGTTTAAGCATATGAAGTTAGCTAAAAATGTGCAAATCATAATTCAGAATCAGTTATATACGAAAATAATATTAACCTGAGTGGCCGTTAGATACCATTTATCTCACAACGAGACTATACAACAAGCAAAAGCAAGTTTGTAACATTTTTAAACAATGAGTTGTGAGATAAATGGTATCTTACGTATCCTCGAAAACCAGATTTTAAGCACATTTAATATATTTGTTTACTAAAGGTTATTTACAGCCGTTGCACTTGTAGCTAACCTACATGTCACAGACCCATGATTGTCAGGTTAACAACGTAATCTATTTTCATCGTGTTTTTCATTGGATGCATGACACTAGTGACCTGGTCATCACCTTGAAATCATTAACACACATATCTGTCGCATGATGTTCTCACTTGCGGGAGTGTAAGAAACAGAAATAATGTAGCTGGTTAATAAACTATTTCTTTGAATAAATTAAATGTATATAAAAAAAATTAATATTTGTTTCGACCTTTTAGTAGATCAGCTCGTGTCCAACCCTGTCTTTTAGATATATATCAAAAAATAAACTGCATTTGTAATTTTATAATGGTTTTAAGATTAAACGCTGGTAGACAAGTATTACAATATTGTACTGTTTTCTAGGAACATGTCATCTTCCAGTGGCATGATACGACCCCAGAGTTTCACAACCGCTTGGTGCATCTGTACAGGGAGCAGATCCAAGGTCCAATGGAGGAATACTTGGAGGCTCTTCCAGAAGGTAAACCTTTGACAAATAGATTAATCGGTCTTTCACTCATTAACTGTTGACTTATAGTTAATCACATTAACTGTTGATTCATAATTTAATCCTGTCTTCAACCACATTAACTGTTGATTTGTTGTTTAGTCCAGTCTTGTAGACATTAACTGTTGACTCATAATTTAGTACAGTCTTGTAGGCATTAACTGTTGACTCATAGTTTAGTCCAGTCTTGTAGACATTAACTGCTGACTCATAGTTTAGTACAGTGTTGTACACATTAACTGCTGACTCATAGTTTAGTCCAATCTTGTAGACATTAACTGTTGACTCATAGTTTAGTCCAGTCTTGTAGACATTAACTGCTGACTCATAGTTTAGTCCAGTCTTATAGACATTAACTGCTGACTCATAGTTTAGTCCAGTCTTGTAGACATTAACTGCTGACTCATAGTTTAGTACAGTCTTGTAGACATTAACTGCTGACTCATAGTTTAGCACAGTGTTGTACACATTAACTGCAGACTCATAGTTTGGTCCAGTCTTGTAGACATAACTGTTGACTCATAATTTAGTCCAGTCTTGTAGACATTAACTGTGGACTCGTAGTTTAGTCCAGTCTTGTAGACATTAACTGTGGACTCGTAGTTTAGTCCAGTCTTGTAGACATTAACTGTTGACTCGTAGTTTAGTCCAGTCTTTTACACATTAACTCTAAACTCGTAGTTTAGTCCTGTTTTGGACACATTAAATGTCTGTAACCAAAAAAATCAACCTCTATGGAAAGAAATCAAACCATGGACTCTCTCTACTAACTGAGCTAATAGAGAAATTCTTATTGGCTACTGTTAGTACACAAACTACATTTTTATTCTAAGTTTAATTTGATCGGGTTATTAACAGTTGACTTATAGTTTAGTCTTTTTTGGACAAAGTAACTGTTATAATATATAATTCCACAGGAATTCTTGGGTTTTTTAAAACTCTGCTTCCAAATTAAGCACAGAATGGTTTTAATTTACAGTAATATTGTTTTTGTTTCATTATAAAAAGATAATGGTGTTATTAACCCTGTACAAGTTTACTTTATTTCATTTGTTTCACAGGTCATCAACCGTGCAAAGCTGGCCAGGAACCTGGTGAACTCGGCAAGTTCCGACGCAAGTTGATTGACTTCCTGCAGGAATCAAAGTGCTATATTCCAGAAAGACTGCTGGCCAGCTTTCCTCTAGATAGTGAGTATTACTATATGTGACCTTTTACTATCCACTTATGTTTGTTGGCGTGCATCACGCGTTATGTGTTTGTTCAAAACTACTTGACCATTTTCAACCAAATTTTATAGGAAGCTTTCTTGGTACAATGTTTTTGAATTTGGTCATTTTGACATACTCACACACTGCACAGCAACATAGCACACACAAAGGGTAAGACACAAAAGGGACTAACTAAGCGAATTATTTGAAATCTTTCACTCCACAAATGCTATAACCAAATAGTCTTCAAATATGTCTAAGCCAATAGATGATTTATTTAACTTGGGAATTTCATTAATTCTGGGTCCTCTGTTTATTGTAGTTATCAGTTATAAAGATAAATCCATTTAGGTGGGATCAACAGTTTACTCAGTTGACCGTTTTCTTTTGTTTTCATTCAGTTAAGAGTATATTTAACTACAAAAACAACAATAAAAACCAACTCCAGCAAACAAGTATCTAAAACTTAACAAAACATTTTTAATATATTTCTCATCTGAAGTATACAGTTAATATTTTAATTTGTTATGAGCCATTAGAAAAATCAAACATCCAAACAGTGTTAGTATTTAAGTTCATATTTGATATTTCTTATTCATAATTTGGTGTCAGGATTTGTTGAAGAAGCGATACCTGAATTTACTAATATCATTATTTTGATTTTCATTTTAGAATTCTATGTTGAACGAGCAATACTGCTGGGAAGACTGGGTCGACATGAGCATGCATTAGGCATTTATGTTCATATTTTGAAAGATCCCGAGCTGGCAAAGGAGTGAGTACATTTGATTGTTTTTTGTAAATGTTATTTGACAGGATTGGTGTAATGGTTAAGCCATACGACTTCAGGCTGGTAGGTACTCGGTTTGTATCCTGGAAACAGTTCTCACCCAGAGTGAGTTTTAAGATCATTGGGATGTAAGACAACTACATCGACTTCTCACTTTCTTTCCAGTCACTATCAACTAACCGCAAACCCAATGTTCTTCACAGGCAACCAGATAACCCAAGACAGCATGCTTGAACCTTAATTGGGTATGAGCACAAAAATAAAGTTAAAATGGGAGAAAAAAATTTTAGTAACGAATCTGTCATAGATTTTAGTAGGATTGCAGAGGTTAAAGTCAAAGTTGTCCCATGGATTGGCAATTATTGTACACTTCTATTCACACTTTAGTCTGAGTTGATCATGTTTGATCCAGCAGGTTTTCATTAGGGCTGACAGAAGTTGTAGCTTACCACACTGAATGTCTAACAAGACTTTCAGTCGATTCCTACCCCTTGATTTCTACCCCTTGATTGTTTTCTTCTAATTATATCAAAAGCATTTGTGCAGATAGATACTTTCTTATCTTGCACTTAATCATGTGTTGCAATTACTGGGATATTACTAAACGTGTAAAAACTAAAAAAATTGAGTAGTGTTATTTCCACTGCCGATTACTCTGTTCATAGGAATTTACTGGAAGTTGTATAATATTCATATGTGTCATTATTTCTGTTTTAGTTTTTGTGAGAAAAACTTCAATAAGGATAAAGAAGGAAACAAAGATGTAAGTATTTCTGCTCTAGCATTTTTAACACAACATTTTCTTTTGAGCTATTTCGGTAATATTCAGACATGAA